>OMNN01051641.1:41626-68888 GCA_900302755.1 Chromis chromis | reverse complement strand
TGGGGGGGGTTCGTTCGTCCACACCAGATGCTGAAACCAGGTTTCAAATCATTTTACCACTCACAGATACGTAATTATGCACCATTTTCTTCAATAAATAGACAACTGAATGTTTCCCGTCACTTTCCAGGTGTTCTTTGTGGACTTCGGCAACACAGCAGTTGTTGCCAGCAGCAACCTCAGAGAGCTCCCTTCTGACCTGCTGTCTCGTCCATTCCAGGTAGGAATGCTATAAATGGTACTATTTCTCAGAAAAGTTATTGCACACTAGAGCTGTTTCACTGTCCAGACGGTGAATTTATAGTAAAACGTACAGTAACACACACTGTGCTTCCTGTTTCAGGCTCAGGAGTTCCAAGTTGCTGAATTACATCCTTCAGCTGAATCGATCATCCATGGGAACCAGTGGAGCAGCCGTGCCCGCAACCGCTTCATCACTCTGGTGAAGGGTCACTCACTCATCGTGTCCCTGTACTCCATACTGTATGGTGTTATGCATGTGCAGCTGCTCATCAACACGGAGAAAACAAACACCAGCGTACTGGACATCCTCGTGGAGGAGGGACATGCTGTGAAGGCAGAGGAGAGCTTTGATTCTAAGGTGACACGACAAGAAGCTGAGGTGGTTGGACGCTAAATTAATTAGGCAGTGTGGAAGCAAATCAACCCTAATAAGCCCTACCTAAAAAGATACATAAATGTGTCCCATTAGTGTCCGCTACTTTCACTCTGCTGACTTTAGAGTTGCCTACTAAGTGTTTTAAGTTTTCTCCTCCTGATAGAATAATGGATGTTTTCCTTAACGACTTCTCTGCAGTCAAAGGGCTTTTTATAATCCAAAAACTCAGCTTTGCCAGAATATGGCTAAACATACTCCTTGTGTGTGGAAATGCATTGCCACTTTGGTTGGTAGGGGTACATTCTGACAACAGTGAATTGCCGATAGACAAATGTAAGGCTTCCACATGTTCCCCTTTGTCCTTGCAAATGTTTTTTTTTTCCTGGCAGATTTTGCTTTGAAAAATTTGCTTTGGTCTAACTAAAGATTGACTTTTGGAGTTGTTGACTGTAAAGTGCTGCAGGAAATATTGACATGTGCTGAGACAAAACATGCAATGCCTTTGAAGTAAAATGTCTTTAACAAGTTAGTCTAGCTATTTAAAAAAAAACTATGCTGTGTGCTTGCTGCAGTCGAGATATTGGATGTTTCTGTGTTCTTGCAGCAAAACCATGAGGCCCAGATGTCTCTGTACAAGGACAAAGAAGAAGGTACATATGTCCCCAACTCTGCCAGCAGCTCCTGGAAAGATGGCAAGAAAGAGGAGAAGGAGCTCATCGACAGCCTGCTTGCTCACTTTTCCAAGAGCAACCTGTCCTATTCGAGGACAAAGGTAAGACACACTGCAGGTCAAGCCACAATTTAATAGTATTTTGATAAGAAGAGAAGGAATCTATATGAAATATATGGAATCTGTCAGTCTGTAGCACTTTTAAAAAGCATTGTTACAGTATAATTTATAAATGTGAAGATGAATAACAAGGATTAACATCAAGAAAATAAATCAAATCAGAAAACTAAGGTAAGAGGATGAGTTTTGAGCATGTATTTAAAAATACAGTACTGATGTTGAATGTCTGAGATGCTGATAATTCAGTATTGAGTATATGATGACATCACCTTTTTCCTGTGTGTTGCTGTCGGTTTGTCCAGGAGATGGAGCCATTTCAGTGACTCAGTTCTTGTGCTTGTGTTCATTCAGAGACACACCCATTCAGTGTGATAACCAGAACAATGACGAGAGGGCGACCACAGCTCTGAATCACAGTAATCAGTGAATGCATGAATGTGTCATGTGATGTCTGATTGCTGGCTTCCCTCTGACACTATAGGTTCGTCTGCATGGACCGAATAGTCCTCACAAGATAAGCTTCCACAGCTTGAGCCACTACAAGTAAGCCTTAAATACACCAAAACTAAATTAAACTTGTAAATACCCTTCCTCTTCTTTGCTGATGAAGAGTGTGTCTTTCTACAGGACTGTGTGTATAGATCGAACCAGCATCAACTCTTTTGCCCTGAATGAAAATCCTCATTACAAACATCTGAGAATGCTGGTGGCCGGGTCTGTGTCGGTCAACTGCACAGGTACCGGACGGGCCCAATATCATCATAAATTTATGGCTTAATTCTCCACTAATCTTATTTTTATATTGAATAGTTTCACAGTTTGTATTATGTTGTATATTTATAATGTGAACAACATGCTTGAAGTGATGAACACACAAAAGGTTTTAATATGTTAAAACCATATTGGAAAATATAAACCAAATCAATTATGCAGCTTTAAGGGTGTGTTTAAATCGCAGCTACACGCATTCTGCTGAGAGACACCACCCTCCTGCCAGACATCCCCGGCCTGCCTGCACTTATTACCATGCTCTTCACCCCTATCATGGAGTTACGGTTAGTTATACGCACGGCACGCTGCTGCACCCAAATGTACAAAAACCCATCTCTGTATTTTCCTCCCTTTTTTTCGTTTTAGCGCTAACGAAGAGCGGACCTGCTACACTGGTGCCCTCTGTGGCTTGGGCTGCAACAGTCAAACGCAAGAAGCCGTCCTACCTGAGCACGACATTGAACTGGCCTTCGACGTCAAGTTTGATGTTGAGGACGTCACTGAGGTAATGGTTATCGTCAGAGTTAAAGTTAAAGTAGGCAGGACTAAAGATGAGTTTTTACCCTTGATCCTTTACTCGCTGGCTGCTTATTGGTAATTAACAGATGGTCCATATAATGTCTCCTCACCCTGACATCCTTGCGACTTTAGAATTGTAGTAGTCTCCAAAATACATGGGGTTTAAAGTGGTAATAGACAACTTTTTTGTTTTAACCATGACACCATTAGCACTTAGGTTTATTACTTACAAACCTTGCTTTCACTGTGCAAGTCTATGCAACTGGGTAGAAAGTCTCCTGGGAAAATGAGGGCTTGATTTACAGTGCAAAGGACAACAATAATAAATGTGAAGAATCTACCCAGCAAAAAAAAAGACAGGTCAGTAAGTAACCGAACCTGCTTACTTAGCATTACAACCAGGTGTTTTACCCTGCCTTTACTACAGCACCAAGATCAGTGTTTCTATTTCAAACTGAGATTCTTACAGTCGTTTCTTGCTTTGGACAGTAGCCAGTGCTACTGCGAATGCTACCGCTAGCAGCCAGAAAATAAACCAGGAGCTTCTTTCTTATTTCCTAAATGGTGTGGATCATTTTGTGTTCTTGGTAGCTGCGAGATTCTGAGGAGACAGAAAGTCGCGCCAACGGAGAAAAAGTTTCTCTAAGGTGTTAACTGGTGGAGCGATATTTTATCCATTTTGTGAGATTTTCTCTCTTCTAAAAATCTACTTAGGATTTTAAAAAAAAACGTGTATCTCAACACATGCGCAAAATATATGTATAATAACAGCAATAGACTACGTTCCTCGTGATATTGATAGTGTTGTGCCAATTACAAAAATACTTTAGTTCCGGTTGAACATGATGAAGCACTCCCTCCTGTGTATCAGTCAGTAAATTCTGTTTCATTTTTAGATAAATGCATTGCGTGTAGCTATAAACCACATGCTGTGTGAAGGGCCCAACAGCGCTCTGCATCTGGGACCAGACAGGATCAGTCGGCTGCAGGAGGACTGTCGGGATCGCCTCATCAGGTCACACTCGCACGCCCACAGAAATCAGAAATAAGGGTGTATTTTCTCATAATGCAATTCTCAACATGTGCTTCATATTGTGTAATGCAGGCTGTTCACAAAGTCTCCGCCAAGGGAATCTGTCACTCCAGTGTTCTATGGGAAACAGGAGAAGTGGAACCAGGTACGGTGCAAATTAGAGCTCCTTCATTTGATCATTAGCTGTTTAAGCACATTTTAGTTCTCTGTCTTAAAGTATATGTTGGACCTTTAGGTGGATCCCTCTCTGAGGATGGACATCGTGGAGCCTGGAGGTGGAAACAACGTAGGTGCTCTCTTCCACCTACATCCTGTAACTCTTCTCAACAGCTAGAAAGACACCGTGATCCTCATATTAGAGTTGAAATGGATCTTGTTCTAATGTTGTTCTATGAGCAGTTCTATTAGATTTTCATTTCTGTTTAGAGGAGTATATTTTATGTTCAAATGGGACTGTAGCTTTAAGCTGCACGGTAAAATACTCCGTCCTTTCTTAGTTAGATCTCACTGGAGTAGTCCCCTGTTTAACTTTGCTGCTGTTAATCAGGCCTCCTAAAGTTCATTGATGAGATTCATCCTGTCTACCTTTGTTGTAACAGTGTTTCAGCAGTGGGCCATTAAAAATAGTTGTCTGCAACAGATGAGCCTTGTCAGTCTTCAAACATGGTCTCATTGTGACCCAAGAGTCAAGTTAAATTTGTCAACACACACACACACACACACACTAGACTCTTACTATGAGAGGTGTGTCAGTGCCAGAATGCATTGGCTTATATTTATAGCTCACCATTCCAAGTCTTCCATCCAAAGTGTTATCACCTCAAACTTAGCAGTTGTGTCATACAGAAGCTCGTCTTCTCCAACGTCAGGTTACAAAGTGAACTCATCAGTAAAGTGGCTGAGAAGGTGGTATACATCAAGGTACATTTATTTTTCTTATTCTTGTAATTAAATACATACTGTAAGTGCAAATAGTTAAAGAGTCCAGGGTCTAAAGAACTACAGAGTATAGTTGAACATAGTACAAAGTTGGACAGTTATTCAAACAAGCTAAATATCACCAGATACTCCTTGTCTTCATAGTAGTTGTACAACAGTACCTAAAACATGAGCATGTGTATTGTTCCTTATGGTTATACAAAAGCCAAAACCCTACAGTTACCACATCTAAGACGCATATTGTTAAATTATTTTGTGCTTGGAAACACCAAAAGGAAATCATTTTTGATATTTATATATATTGACATATACCGAGAGAAGCCCCATCTGCTAACTCAGAAACATGACGCAGTATTTAACATTGGCAGCAGAGCACGTCTGTGGGCATTTAGCCTTTTTGTGCCAAACCGTACAGTTTGTGGTAAGCACTGCAAAGCAAAAATGTAGCGTGATTTAAAAACTGCACAAAAGATATCAAATATTTACCCAAGGCTCGACTTCATGCACTTTATAATAAGCAACACAAAAAAAGTCAGTTTCTTTTTTTGTCTTCGAGTTGTGTACTTGTCTACCTAGAAACAGGATTTTTGTAGGTACGTGTGATTTGTGTGTGTTAGTGTTTAGACTGCTATAGACAGGGTGAAGGCTTCTCCAGTGGATGCTTTTAGAGAACACCAAGATGACATAGCACTACGCCCCACAGATGACGACCAGGCTCTTTAACAGTGAGCCTGGCTCTGAGCTGGACTGGACCGTCAGCTTCTCGGTGAGACAGACACATCTACTCCTCCTTCCTCTTGGCCCCAGGGATCTTTGCCTGGATCCTGGACAGAGAAAACAGACTTTAATACCATGTTTCCAACAAGACATTTTATCAAGATTAAGCCGTGCTTATCCTGTTCATGCGCACTGTCTTTTTATGGCAGTTCATAGAACCTGCAAGACAGGTTTTACTAAAATTGGCAAACTCGCAACCATCTGTCCAGGAACTGCACGCATATCTGTATCTGTTGGACATAGTTACAAGGTTATAGACAAACTTCTGTTTTCAATGTATTTTTTTGCCTACTGAACACGAGTGCTCTTTTCAGTGATGCCATGCACTCTTATCTGCAGGCCACTGAGCAGCTCCCCTGGATAAGTGTGGCTCTAATCAACAAACAGCAAGCGCTGCTCTTTCAGTTGTTTGCACAGAACAAATATGTGAAAATGCTGTTCCACTGATGACAACTTCTCAGGAACAACTCTGCATGAATCTTTGAGTACCCAGCTTGATTTCTTCTAGTTTGGCCTTTACTTTTGTGTCATGTGGAAAACAAAACATGAATGACAATCACTCACTTCCCCACCACGGAGTTGACCTGGGTCCGTATTAGTCCCACGTACTGATCAATCTGTGCCTGAAAACAAAAGGAGAAAAAAAACTGTTAATATGCTGGCGAATGTCTTCCAAACCAGGGCTGACTTGAGTTACTATTAAGTTCAAATTCCCACCTGATGTTTCTCATAGACCACAGGCATGGTGAACATGGAAACCACAGCTGTAAAGGAACAGATGATGATTAATGTTAAAACATTCTGACCTATAGTGGGAATATGTTCTAACAGGAGCACGTTTGTGTCAGCAGGGGCCCCAGCACACCCCAGCCGCCACTCTTATCTAAGGTAAACTGGAAAAGTAAACAGATACTGTACAGCAGTGCAGTAAACATGCCCAATACATAAATTTGGCTCTGGCATAGTGATAAAGATATGCTGTACTCTTGGATAATACCACATATGAGACAATAGAGCACTGTTACAGTCTTCCGATGATTATTGAACTTCTGTTGAGGTGAAATGCTGCAGTGTGTGAGTCAACAGCAGTTACAGAAGTCAGAATGACCTCACCTAGGATGAGCAGTGTCAGGCCATTGAAGAGAGCGCCCACGTAGGTCAGCAGCCACATCAGAACAGCAAACTGAAATGCACACGCATACAGAGTGGTTGAGGTTTGAGCCGGCTGACAATAGTGATAAAAGGCAAACGGTGGTGGCATTTCAATGTGAGGCAAACCTTCAATGAGTCGACCAGATCTTGTACCAGGAACAGCCTGCGGAGCTCCTTCATACAGGTGTTGGAGTACAGCAGGATCTTGTCCGCATATTTACTAATCTGGTCCTGAGATAGAGCGATTTCCATCTCCAGGTAGGCTCTGGTAACAGATGCAACACAGAAAGAAGTGATACATTTGCATATTCTTCAAAATGCCACAGACCTTTAAATGAACTCCGTACTTATTCGTCAACCTATTTCACTCACTTGAAAGGATGTCCCTCATCAGTCTTCTGCACAGCCTGCAGCACAGACTTGTAGATCCTGAAGCTGATGGTGGCAGAGAGGGCTGCCAGGGCTAAGTAGGCTCCGACACTGACCACACTGAACTGGGTCAGGGAGAAGAGGAGCAGGAGCACGCTGCTGAACACGGCCCCCGACTGCTTCACATTCCTCCAGTAGAGCAGGTCAATCGCTGAGGGGGAGAAAGACAGAAGGACAAACCTGGTTAGGACCCTTAACCACCGTAACCTGGGCTCTTACTCCATATGATGTAGGCCTGGGCATCCATGGCCATATTCTTCTCAAAGTGGATTAGGCTGCTGTGCTCTACACACCACACATTTGGGTCAAATTACTGGAAGCTGTTCACAACCCAGCGTCCTCAGGGAGCTCCAGCTGTCACGTGATTCTGTTTTAACCCAGCTTCTTAACCTAGCTTTTCACTAGGTTACAGTGAGCTATGGAGCTGTGAGGTAGCACGAAGGTGTCCAAGCGATGATTTGTCTGTCTACTTTCTTTAGCCCTATATATAGAGCGACCTTTGCAGAAGATAATGCCTGACTCAAACTTGTCAAGCAAGTACCTCAGCCTGTATTGCCACACTCCGAGCCAGTGTGGCTCCATATTTACATCTGACTCATGCTTATCTTCAGGAGCACCTGGTCTGGTCCCATACGTATACAAACATACATACAAACAGGCACATTACACTGAAGGTACATCTGCACTGC
This sequence comes from Chromis chromis, assembly GCA_900302755.1. Lineage (NCBI taxonomy): Eukaryota > Metazoa > Chordata > Actinopteri > Pomacentridae > Chromis > Chromis chromis. Next base: position 61,170 of record OMNN01051641.1, on the reverse strand, counting down.
CTGCTCACATTGCAGAATTAATGATTGACCTATAGCTCTCCGAAAGCAGAAGCAGAAATAGAAGCAGTATCAGCATTTCACAGATAATGGTTCAATGTGACCTGGCCAAACAGGCCGCTCTGGTCACTGATGAAGGATGACGATGCATCAGTATGTCATTAATGCAATGAAACACCATTTCTCTGAACTACCTCAGTCAAACAAGTAGGAACATTTGGATCTACAACACAAGCATACCAGCTGTACATCTTGTTGCACTATTTTCCCTCTATTCTAACATATTTTTTTGTCTTCTTTGGGCGGTGGGGCCTGTAATTTAAAGCCTCTAGCAAAGAGAAGTGATAACTGAGGATTAGCCCAGTGTACCATTACAGCTTCAGCGGTCCTCCTCTGGCAGTCGTCTGTGTCGGCTGGAAACATGGGCCTGTTTCCATGAGAGCTGTCGGCAGCTTGTTTTACCTCTGTTGAAATGGCTTCCTACCCCACCACCACTGCAAGTCTAACAGTACCACCATGCATCTGTTCTGTTGGTACCAATACCAGGAATCCTTGATCGAGAGGCAAGCAGAATTGTTAATGTAAAGTTTTGTGCCAGTGAAGAAGAGAGGATGGCGACTGAGGTCTCTTGGGTGTCTTACTCTTCCTCTGAGCTGCCCGCCTGCCTGCCTGCTCTAATTTTAGCTGTGGAGCTGTGAGCAGCATAGTGATGACGGCCATCTTTACTCTCCACTAAAAGGCATCTGTGGATGCCAAAAAGGCAGGCTAAACCTGGATGGCCAAACAGTCATTGTGACTAAGTGAATCTCTGCTCCCCACACAGTAACTGTTCCCACACTGTAAAATACCACATGTATAATCTGTCCACTCTTCTGAGCAACCAGTAGTGAATTACAGTACCTATCTGTCCACCTCAGCATCAAATCAAACACTCTACTCATTCAGTGTCAGCAGGATCCATGTGCCACAGCTGCTGTGCATGCACCACTCCCCATAGAAGCCATTGTTGCTGGCAACACTGACAAACGTGTGGCAGTTGATTTGAATGGAGATGCTCACACACAGAGACAGACAGACGGACGCAGGTAGCACAGACAGCATCTGTAACAGCACACACACAACAACAGACAGCTGTCCTAGGGAGACAGATGTTGACAGGCGACAGCGACTGTGCCTTGTGATGTGCTGCACAGACTGCACGCAGACTGAAAAGCTTTAGCTGCAGTAGAAGCATGTACTGACCTGCGGCTCCCATGGCTGAACAGGGAAAGAGGCAGCTGCTTTATCCACGGACAAAAGGAGAGCACTGAAGGGGGAGTCCCCCCTGCACGGGAGGGGAGGGGCCACAGCCACATCAGCAAATCAGCAATCGCCTGAGCAGGGGGGACGGAGGGAGGGGGGACGTGTATGGGGTGCGGTTGCCAAAGAACCACATTGCAATCCAGCACACACACACACACACACTCACACTCACTCACTCACTCCAACAGTGTCTGTCTGTCTGAGTTCTTTTATGCTCAGGCTTTTAAGCGCTGCCCCGCTGACATTAGACAAAGCCTGTGAAGCAGCGACTAAAATAAAAGTCAGCGTATCAGAGTGGAGAACCACAGCTCTTTATGTGTAAAGATACAGCTTCAGTAGCAAACCAGTGTTAACACAGCATGCTGAAAACGTAAGGTTAATAAACCATACACACTGTAACCACTGCTCCATTAAAATGCTTTGGTGGCAAGGATCTGCTGAGCACCTGCCTGATGCAGTTACCATAGTTACCATGCTCCATTTTCTCCCCACCACTCACTGAGAGATGGAGAGAGAGAGGGAGGGGCAGGAGAGGAAAGGAGGGAGGGCGGGAGGGGAGAGAGCTCTCCTTTGGGAACAGAGAGAGATTCATTTGCTCCGAATCTGGGGAATCAGCAGCACATAATGTGTGTCTGCACCCCGACACATGAAGACAGCCACTCCCTTTATTGTGGAGCACAAAAGCACAATGGCAGGTTGAACACGAGGCCTGAGAGTTGTCAAGTCTGGGTCATCAAATGAATAAAAGAAAGAAGAGTATAAAAAGGCCTAAAATGGTAACTTGGACATAACACACACATTTGAACTAGAATTAAACCGCTTATTTATTTAAACCAGATCCATTTTGATGTGGCATTTCAATCCACATCAAACAACGTTACCCACATTTGTTTCAAATATTCATATCAAGTAAAGCACTGAATGTACAAATACTGGGTATATTCTTGGGGGGGGGGGCTCAACATCACAGCTTTGGTCATTTGAGCCCTCTGGACTTGAATCCTAGCACAATCCAAAACGCAGGATGCTGAATCAGAGGAAGTACAGACACTGTCCTCTGACCCCAGTTTGTTGATATGATTCTTTCCTCTGATATTCAACACAGACCAAACAAAAACCAGAGCAAATGATAAGCACCTGTGACAATAATATGATTTCCCGTGCCCCTTTTCTGTAGTGGAAATAGTTTAGCCTGACCTCATTAAATCACTGAAGACATCCTTGTGGCCTCAAACAAGCCATCAGCCAGACAGAAAACATGCAAAGAGACTTCTGCTGCCAACAGCTGAGAGTCAGAACAGATCTGGATGGCAGTGGCTGCAACTTGGACTTGATGATGATAACTTTAGAATTGGGTGTGACATGAACATGATAAACTTTGAATTTTTTATCAGGGGGATAGTTTAAGACGGCGTTGGTTGCTCACTTGATAGTGAGGCGTAGATATTTGCTAGAGCTGTAGAGATATGTCAGTAATCAGACAGCACAATAAAAATGAACAGTCTGAGCAGGACTAAAATATTTTCGCTGTCCAACCATCTTTAGTGTATTTCTAAAGCTTGGTAGTGAGTAGTTCTGCGTCTACAGTAGTTCTGAAGTATCTGAAGTTGTTCAAAAAAATCTGAATCATTCATTGAACTATCCAAAGCTTTGATAACAAACTACTACCACGTAACAAGCAAATAAATCTTCCTGAATGAGTCTTCCTAAAAGTTGTATACAAGAACATATCACAGATGAGTGTGTACATTTTCACCTAAGTTCATGTATTTGAAAATCTAATGAGGCATGTTTTTGCTGGCACTGTAGCTCCTTTAAAGTTCTATTAAGAAAACATGTATTTTACTCATCGAATTATCTTTGTGGTTTTGTGGCATGTTTTGTTAAATTTTTAAGACCTTTTTTTGATAGATGAAGATAAGATTTCCAAATTCACTGTGGTACTGAGCATATGCCACTCACCAAGTGTACACAGTGGAAGAGTACACGCTTTGGTATGTCATATTGAGTCCTGTAAGTGTGAGTTATTTTGAATAGATACTGCATATGTGACTCAGTTTTGGATAAGTCTGCATCATAGTTTAATCATTCCTGAGTAGTTTGGTGGCACCGAGTCAGTAATAAGCACTGCAATGAGAATGACTAAACAAAACTGCCTACAGCTTTAAGATGATGTACAGGAATTCAAGAACAAAAAACACAGCTCAGTTTCATTCTTTGCTGTGCTGACTGTATTGGCTTAATTTGATGCGCTTCAAATGCTGTGGATAGATCTCATCATGTTACACAGTCTGAGACATGATTTCAGGCTGAATTAAATGGATAATGACTCAGCAGAATAATAACAAATGGGCTTTTTGTCATTAAAGTGCTAAGCTGCACAGCCAAAAGCAGACACTGTTGTGGTCTCTGTTGTGATACAATGAACTGACTATTGTATTGCATTCCCACTGCTTAGCCAAACCTAAAGAAGATGGCAGATAATAAACCACTACCAGTGTGGAGGAAGGGCCGCCATTTTCTTTCATGGCCCCTTCTATGAGCCGTCCCTGCTATGGAAACAGACGGCCGGAGGATGCTCTTCTCCGGCCCAGTCTCTGCAAGGTGCCATGGCAGCTGAGCAGATAGGGCTGATGTAATCAGGATGGGTGTGCCCTGGTTACCATGGAGACAGTCTGTCAGTGCCATCCGGATGCTCTGACTGCGTCGTTAGACAAAAACAGAGCATACGCCATATAAAACCATCTCCCCAGCACAGTTGCAAAGTGGGGAGGGCGATAACAATGACACGCCTCAGTCCCTAACACTGGCATCCATATTAACATGCACCCAAAACAGATGGCTCCCAGCACGCTGGTGTGTGTACACTGATTTTCCAAAACACCCACCAGCGTCTCTCATCCCCCCCTTCTTCTCTTCTCCCTTCCCCTTCTTTTTTCCCCCTCAGGTGCACACGCATGAAGCATAAAGGATCTGACATAAGGGCGTGTCCACGTGAAAGGACGCGCACGTAAACAGCACAGTTTGATTCCCAACACTTACAAATACTATTAGATGACAATTGTGCACATGCAGAGGACACGCTACTGTGTCATGAATATTTAACCTACATGCAGCAACAACGGTCCATCGTTCACAGCCACAAAACACAGACAGTTGAGTAAAATCACAGTAAACACATCAGTACCCTGGCCCCTCCAGCTGCTCCAGGAGCATTCCTTCTTGGTCACGTCTGCAGTGGCCTGCATGCTGGTGATCAGTTATGTCTCTGTTCTCTCTCTCTCTTTCTCTTTATGGTCTCCGTTTTCTTCTTTGTCTCCCTCTTCGGTAGCACCGACTCACTCACTCATCCCAGGAAGGCATGAATGGTCGAAAAGGATGCGGGAGAGAGGCTGAGATGACAGAGGGAGGAAGGGAGGGAGGGAGGAAAGGTTTCCAAGGTGCTGCCGGCTTGCGGAGCACAAAGACTGATGCTGTGGAGCAGCGCTGGCTAGAACAGAAGGAGCAGGGAAAGTGCGTATGTGTGTGCCTGTGTGCTGGGGGAGGGAGGAGTGGGGGGGCAAATTGTAAACACCACACCACAGTTTCTGCGGCGGCAAACCATCCATGCAATGATTAAGAGCCTCGGGGGTAAGAGGGTGGGTGGCAATAGTCGGAGGCAGGGCTTTCTTCTTGAAAGGGAAGCTAGACTCTGATGTACCTTGTAGCTTGTTCTTTTTTTTTTTTTAGCATAGCAGCATATTTATTAATGTAATTTGTAATATATGCTATAAATATGGGATGTACCACATGCTGTGCAACCTAAAATAATGTCATCTTATAGTCTGATGTCATGCTGCACACCAGACAGGATGCAAGAGCAACGTTTTATGAAGGCTGAAAATGGCTGGACTTGATAGCATGTTGCTAAAGAAAAATATGGCAAACATCCAGGTCTGTGGTTTTTTATTTGCACATAACAATATTTAAGCTTGTAGCCAGAGATCCAAATAGCTTTTTCCACTATGACTCACTGATAATTGAAGAGGCAAAGTGCTTGTTCTAAATAATTCATAACAAGAGACACTGTGCATTACAGCACAAAGCTCCTAGTTTAGTGCCTTCAGGATGTGTTTGTGCTCTATGATTTCCTCCCCAGAATACATTTGTAATGCAAATGGAGCTATAAAGAGACCTGTGACAGAGAAAGTAAAGCAAGGTGCTTACAGCCACAAAAAGGTCAGCACAGCCACTGTGGTGTCAGTGCTGAGCAGAAATTATTTTATAGTTTGGGCTAATGTAATTTTTCAATCCTATCAAAGCTGTGAGACCTGTCCCCTCTGTCCTCCCCCCTGCAGACAGCCACACCTCACACCTTCTGCTTACTGCAGCCTTGACAGCCCCCGATGCCAATACTGACCGAGAGGAAAGGAAAAAAGCTAATTTCACTGAACCAGACAGAACATGCTCCCCCATCACTGTTGCTATGGCAACTGGCGTGGAAGTGCACTGACTGATGAAAACAATATCTGCTGGTCTTCAACAGAGCAGCAAAAAATAAAAGGTGCACTCTGCCCTCTAGTGGTGGAGAAAAAATACATGTGACCTGCTTTTTAGCATTTCCAGAACTTTCTTACAGTCTGGACAAACAAAACAAGACGACTGTCTTTGAGCTGGCGTTCAGTCGTGTCGATGTACATTTAAAATATGCCACTGTTCACCTGACTCAGTCTGCTAACCTGGGGTATCGGTGGCACGGAAGAAATCCATGCAAATCCATGTCTCCTTAGGGGCCACACAGGAGCCAATACAAACAAAAAAATACATTCGGATGTGATTTTATTTTGCACTAGAAAGATGTGAAATTTCAGAGGAAGCCTTCACAGCCCTTAAGCAGGAGTGTGCCCCAGTTTTGACATCATAGGCTTATGTAAACCCAGTGTTTACAAGGACAGGCAGAACAGCTAGTAGAAGTCGAAATATCCATGCAAACATCAAATATGCAGCTTAGACAGCATTAACTGCTGCCTGCGACTGGCATATCTGACTTTTCTAATCACAGGATGTTGGAGTGTGATTTAAGAAGCTAGATGCTGTCAAAGATGCTGTAAGAGCTTTTTCATCAACATTTGCAATTTTATAATTTGTCTCCTCTGATGCTACAGGTTAGACAGCGTAGCTGATGAGTTTCAGTCAACATGCACAGACATAAATCAATGCATTCTTACTCTGCTTTTACTCAAATATACCACCAGGGGGAAGCAGATCTGGGGAAAGCACAACACAAGCCCTTCCCACCCACTCCCGGTTTGCACACTCAGTGGAATATCCCACCTCTATCAGCAATACCTTTTATTTGATGGCCTTGTCAACAAAGTAGTGCCAAAGCACACCATGCAGGTGTCTACCAGGAGGTAAACAAACACATGTAGTGGATTAGAATTAGAAAAAAACTGTCATTTATATCCAGACCTTTTTAAATCCCCAGATAAGATAAGTAAGGCTTTAAACAAATGCACATGCAGTCGCTCTGTCACTTGAGCATAGAGACACATCAGCAGATGCAACAATACCTGTTCCACCAGCTGTCAGTGCTCATAATAGTTGTTTATAGAATGAGCCAAGGTAAAGCCACTGCAACAATGAAAAGATTACAGACACATTTTTTTGTGAAATCCTTACGCTCCTACAAAGAGACACTAACAATGTTGCATTCTTGTACAAACAGGGGCTGTACCTCTAAGAAAACACCAAGTGTGAATAAGAAAAAATAAGAATTTTAGGACTAACCTTTTTGTTTATCAAAACCCTTCATGAAGACTGATACAGCAGGTTTTCCCAGGTCTCCTTTGCCCTCATTGGTGATCTTGTGCATGTCATCCAGGTGGGGCTTTTCAGATCTCACCTCTGGAGGCACAGCAGCAGTGGGGGGCTTGGGCTTGCTGGGGCGATCCTCCTCTGTTTTCACCGGGTTCTTGACCTTTTCTGTGATCAGGGGCTCGGCTGGCACCGCCTCAGTGGTACTGCGGGGAGGTATTGCACTGGGAACCAGGGGAGAGGGAGGGCTGACTCCCTGCTTGGGACCACTCAAACCCTGCTCTCTCTTTGGGCTTTCTTCAGATGCGGATTCAATGAAGAGATCACTGTCAAGCTCTGCCTCTCTCTCTTCCCTCAATATGCTGTAGGCTGTGGGTGGAGCGTGGCTGCCAGCAAGGCCAAAACCACCCTTGGCGACTGGGGGATTGTCAAAGGGGTTGTTAGGCTGGCTGAAAGTGCCCTTGCTTTTAGGCGGCTCTGCAAATGGGTTGCTACTGGCCTTGGGAGGCTCCTCAGACACCAACTCGATCTCTGAGTCTCCAGACTCGGCGCTGCTGCCATCATGCTCCCTGCTGCTGGCCTTTGTGCCTGGGCTGCTTTTGGAAGCTGCAGGCTTCACTGCCTCAGCCTTGAACATGTCATGCGAGGGGAATTCTTTTTCTGCGCACAAAGAAATGCAGAGAAAAGTAGGCATTAGTGTCTTTCAGTCACATTACAAATCCAGACACACAGTACATGCGCACATAATTTAAAGCTAGATTATTTCACTTTTGAAAGAAGAAATGACACTGGAGATGAAATGCTGAATTCAGAAGCAATAAATGACTCAAGTCTACTTATGCTACTGATATGCTACAATTCAGCATTTTACATTCTGTTGTAGCTTGTAGCTGTAGTGACAATGCTAAGTGAATTTATAGTCTCACTTTAAAGAAAAGTGCTCATGTAGCACTGACTTTCGTGCCATACATAAATCTGACACAGGGGTGTGCAACAAGAGATACAACATTACACAATACTGTAAAAAATAACATAGTTTTATTCATATCTCTCCTTCCTGTATCTGAACATGTGGCAGGTGTTTGTGTGCGAGTCTGTGCTGTGCCTACGTGTCGGTGAAGCATTGGGAGTAGATGCAGGGCTGTCGTCCTCTGGCTCTGATAGTGTCACCGTGGGAACCCCCTGTAAGCCCACACTCAGGACGTTTTCACGCTCAGACACGCTGACTGAAGGGGGCTGTTGCTTTGGCTCAGCTTTAGCGGCTGGAGGCTGCGACTCGGTCAAGGTGATCTTCACTGGGCTGGCCGTCTGTGGGGTGCCACCCAGGTTTCGGTAGGAACGGTAGTCTGTCAGCTCTTCATCAGATGGCTCCTCCACATAGGGGAAAGAGTGGGAGCCCAGTGCTGGACCTAGATTTTCTTCTTCCTCTTCCTCCTCGTCATCCTCATCTTTTCCAGGGTTCTTATCCATGTAGCTGCCCAGTGAGTCATGACCAGTTGAGACTTTGTCCACCAGGCTGTGTAGAGCCCCCTGGTGCTGGTCGTGGCGCTCATCGCTGTGGCTGATATCCATGTAGTTGTAGGATTCTGTCTTATCTGAGCCTAGCAGGGATTTTGGCATGTCATCGGCTAGGCTGGAAGTCATCTTGGTGTTGGAACTGAAGCTGTAAGTGTCACTTGAGAATTGATCCAGGGCAGAGGAACCAGAAGAATGGTTGGAGGGCTTCAGGTCATCCGACAGGTAGCAGGCTTCCCGGCCTGATGTGAAGCTCTGATTGGACAGCAGGGAAGTGTACACATCGCCATCATCATTCATAGGCTTCCTAAACAGGCCAGACATGGGATCACCTACAAAAACAGACAGAGAGCAAACATGAAACTCAGTTGATGAATAAAGAAGAATGGCAGCACTCTCTGTGTCACACGATTGAATTAAACCTGCCTGTGCCTGAGCAGTTTGATTAATGAAAACATCCAGTTAAACAAGGCTATGCTTCAGCCGCTCCTGCTGCCAGGGAGATGGGCTGTGGCACTGTGAGAGCAGCACAGTCAGACTGGGTGTCCGGCTGTGCAGATCAGTGAGGATGCAGTAACAGAGGGTACTTGTACCCAATGAGGGACAAAGGGGGATTGTTCAGGCCCCAAAAACCCATAGAGCCACAAACAAAGTCTGTTCTAAATCATGCAGGCAAAGGGCTGCCTGTAGTGACATATCTGCTGTGTAATGACGAACCCTGCATGTCCCCAAACAAAAATTAGACAAGTGTCAAAAAAATTAGCATACAAACACATAAGATATGAACAATATACTGTATGTGCGATCTGGCAATTTAATTCCACTCTGTGTGAGCTTGTGTGTGCTCTGCTGTGATATAACACAACCTCTCACTGAATAATTTGTTACAGTGTTGCAGGGAAATGTTAAAAAGGCTCATATTACATACAAATTGCTAACCAGGAAGAGATGGACTTCTTAGGAATGCTAAAGATCAGATGAGATCGGAAGTCAAGGTCAAGTCAAGTATTCACATCTGTTGACTTTATATCCAACTTCCTGTCTAAGTTGTGCAAATCTACCAGTAAACCCACATTGCTTCATGGTCATATAAAAAATATAAACTCCAATATCCACAGTACACACACTACACAACATTTAATGTTACTATTTCTGTTGTGCTGTGTACAAATCAGAGTTTATACTTCCACAAACTGAGCTCCTCCTCCAGCTCTCCAGCCCTGCTTCTCCCAGGGCAGCGGTGGTGCTATAAATAGGTTAGGTCCAGCTGCTGGGCTGGATGAGGGGGGAAGATTTAAAATAGCAGCCTTAGGGTTAGTTCTGGAGGATGCAGACTGAGTGACAGAAGACCCAACAGGTCAGGACGTCCCGTCCCTCCCTTTGCTTCCTCTTAAAAGCTCCACCACCCTTCCCTTCTGCTGTCCTTCCAATGGCTGCTTCCTCAGTCATTAACAATACATCATACTGCAGTACAGTGGTATAAACACCACACACCCATGCTGGGATACAAGAAAAGGGGCGATGTGACAGAACAAAAGCAACACAAGCCAAGAAATTTTTGAGCCTTAGGTTGTTTTGTACGAACCGGCTAAAATATCTTGTAGATCAACATGTGAACTGCCTATGAACCCAAGTAATACTGCAGATTGCTGTTGAGCCCACTCAGTTCAGTGACACGAATGCCCTTGATGTAACGCTAAAGTGAACCAATGAATAATCCTCTTAGAGCACCACCATAGTATAGGTCACCCTGGCAACACCATCATAATCTAACACTCTGCACAAATAAATACTGTGCAGTGGGAAGCACTCAAAGCCACTACAAACTGCAGAGAGAGGTGATCTGTAGAGCTGTGAACTGCTGGTAATCCTGTTGACTGTAGGCAACACCTCCTCCCCTCTTTATCAAACCATTCTACGTCAGACACTGATAAACATACCAGCAGTTGCATAAGGCATCTGCAACAATTAAGAGGCTGGATGCTCATCTTCAACCGCCATGAGGGCAGCAGCTCTGACCAGCTGCTTGACAAACTTGGTGGAGATTCAGGGCATTTTGAATCTGCTGATATAGCGTAGCACCCAGACACTGGGAAAAAAAACCCACAAGGCTGAAACAAATGCTTTATACTGCAGTCAGATGGGATTGGACATGACAACAGAGAAATTCTCAGCTCACACTGTGGCCACACAGCATAATCATGTCACTGAAAGGAGATGGTGCAGTTAAATAAATAAGTCCTGGTGGATGTGCTGCGAAGGGGCAGCCCTTTTGTTGTCCTCTGTGCAGCCAGTGCAGCGCTGAAACTAATGCAGCCTGACAATCTGTGCTATGCCAAGGCATGGGCTCCTAATTATCAGGCAAGAGACAAAAACATGTGAGAACAGATGATATCAAAAGGGTTGGAGTTGCAAAATGAATATATTATCACCGAAAATAAAGGTTTGCTGAGCAGCTTGCACAGCAGGGTTGTTTCCCCTTGAAGAACCTGTCCTGCTGCAGCTATTCAACGTGGAATAAAGTGAAGAGACCGACATGAATAATAGAAAGGGACTTTAAACTTAAAATACACAGAAATTTCACTTTTTCCCCTCACAAATTATGCGTGCTAGTCTCAAGAACATCATGTTGTGTCACTTCTTGCAGCCAGAAGTTGGGTGCAGAGACAGAGGAGATGTCGCTGATTCCATAACCCACTACAACAAAAAGCTGAACTCAAAATGAACAATCTCTGTCGGTCTGTGCAGTCCGAGCGCACGCGATCATTATCGTCCTGGCCATATTTTAGCTTTTCCTTTGAGCATCTGTGACTCTGCAGCTCTGCAATGATTCCATTACTCCATCCATGACCCTGTCAACTGTGGTGTTACCTTTCAGGAGTCCTCTTTCACAACATGACCTTGTGTAAACCAATCCATCAAGACTCTTACTGTGGCTCTTCTTTCAAAGCCATCTGTGCTTTTGATGGTAAATAATATGCTGCAGCTTATGACTTGAGGTATGAATTGTCTTTTTTACTGGCAAGTCTACTATGCTTTGTACGGAAACATGATAACAGGAATTGATTTGGTAAACATGGCAAATACACAAAGACTGAGTTGTTAGTCCACATATTACAAAACAATTAAACTAATTTAAATTAGTCGGCTACTTGGAGAAAACTTGGTAGATAAGAGAAAAGGCCTTTGTTTATAATAGGCTTTTTGAAAATATATGGAAGTACATATTACGTAGTGTTGTTTTGCTTTGATTTGGAATATGTTACCAGAAGATCTGTGTTACACTTGATGTCTGATAAACTGGTATCATCCCACGTGGGGATGGGCCAAATGTTTGGCAAAGTGCAGGAATAAAAACTAACTCATTAACTAGAAGAGAGAGCGCCTTCCTCTGCCAAGATCAATGTCTTATCACAATTTTAAAGAAAGGGATCCCCCACAAAAATGTGTTCTTCTTCTGGCCATGCTCCACCTCTCCACCAAGTTTCATGATATTTGGTTGTTTGTCCGCTTCAGCTCCATTTATTGCAGTTTTCTCAGTGCTATACCACTTTTGTGTTGTTGCATTTCAGTATGGAACTTGCTTTATTAGCAGCTACTTTACACTTGGACATAACTCACATCCATACAAATGTAAAGTTACTTTTTGATACATGATTCAAAACACATGTACCACCAGTCCAAGTGAATGGCTGGGGAAATTATGTTGATTTTTCAATGTATAATGATATACAATAAATGCAATTTCATGAAGAGCAGTATTTGCTTTTTATTATTCTTGTGGACGAGAGAACAGAATCACAGTATGGGTCATTCGATTCTACTGGAGGGCAGCATATTAGATTATTAGATTCCTATACTGAGCGTCTTATACGTCAGAGTTTAACTGAGATCCACTTAAAGTCTTAATGGCCTCCGACTTTAAAAGCCTTGGTTATGACATTTATGAGTATCATGTATTGATTACAATAGTCTTGGCTGAATAAATATACATGAAAACCAACTCCCCCACTTTACTGTCGGGAAAGAAGAACAGAATGGAGAGCACAAAGACAGCCTATAGTGAGAGCTGAGGTACAACAAAACTACTAGCAGAGGTCGATGGAGAACAGCTGTGCTGAGGGACTCTGCTGCTCTGCTGCATTGATCCAAGACAACGAGGACATACAATTACTGTATGAACCGTTGGTGCATCCACCATTCTTAAAAAAAATCACTGAAGGCCACACAGGACAAATGTTATTGTTCCACCAGCCTTTGTCAAAGACAAATCAATCGAAATGGTTTTAAATAAAAGCTAATCTGCCCCCATTCAGATTGTGAAGCCACAGTACGTGCAGTACCTGTCTTCTACTGTATCGATCGTATTTTTCTTGCTTGGATGGGGCTTTATGGATGAACAGAGAGAATGTGGGAGGATCCAGACTGAGTGTCTGCAGGCTGTCTGCTTTGGGTCAAAGCTGTCAATTAAGGGTGACTTTGAATGGGCAGTTTGCTTTTATTGTACAGGCTGAATGTGGCATTAAAGAGCACAGATGCAGGTAGGAACACAGGCAAAGAAAGACTACAATAACTTGCACACCTACTCAAAAAAATTAATGGACTATTTGTAAGTGCCTTTGCTGATACTAGCTCAAATCCCATGAGCAGTTTTGCACTACTGTGCTCAGGGATTACTCTGTGCCCACAAGCTAGAGAGCTGGACTGAGGCAGGAAGATCGTAAGCACAGCCTAATGTTTCACATGCTGGCTTGTAATCGTTTTCTGCCTAAACACATGGGATCAAAAAACATTAGAACTTGTGACGTATGGATATAATGAGAGCACTGATGCTTTGTTGTTGTCTGCTGCAGTGGGGCTTTAAGGGCTTGGCCTGTCACACTTCTACCGTCCTGCTATCCCTCATGCTAATTTGTCCTGAAGATGATTCAGATTATAAACCCAGCAGGTAATGCCTTTTCCAAATACGTAAGGTTCTGGGCAGTTTGTTTCACCTTAAATAAGCAGAACACCTTGGAGCTGCACCCCAGAGTGCCTATGTCAGAGGAAGATAGTAAATTAAAGGTTTGTCTAAAGGAAAAGTGCAATTTGTTGTAATTACAGTTTTTGCCCAGCAGCTTGACCATTTGAACTATCGGCCTTCTCATCACAGCCTCGCCTCTTTTGCCATTAAGCTCTTTCCCCCTCCTCCTCCTCCACCCCTGTATTATCTTGCATCTTTATCATCTCTCTGAAAAGACCTCGCACTGCTCGGCCCCCCTGGGAAAAGGAGCACAGCTCTCACCAGCGAAAGGCACAAATGCACTGTGCTGGCTTATGCAGTCCAGCGGAGTCCACTAAGTGCTTTCTCTATCTGAAAGATATGGAAAAGACCCAGCCAGACATATGCTGTCTCATCCTTGTCACTGATGATTTGCTGAAACGGAGAAAGACTTGAGTCTAATCCACCTTTCAGCCACTGGATTGTGGGAGCAGGTTTCTCATGACTGATGGACTTTCTCAGGACATGATTAAGTGGTATAATTGAGTTAGGAATTATAAAAAGTTTTCTGGGAAAGGAGGGCTACCAAGATTGTTTGTGCACAATATGCACTTAGCTTTCTTCTAGAAAGCCCATCTGCTAAAGACAAACTTAACAGTGTTGTTTTTCGCAGCACAGACTTGGCCATGATGCAGCAGCATCTTTCACAACTTTATTTTCTCATGCCTCTTAAAACTTGCATATGATGGGCAACTTTTGAAGATAAAAGAGGCTGTACTGTACTGTACTGTCTGTGATCCAGGGATCAGGTTCTGTCCTGTGGTAATTTAATACAGCTGAAATCAGCATTATCGGGGTCCTGTGGGTAGATCACTGTTGTGAACAAGATTTAGGACAAGCATGGATCGATTACCGGGAGAGGCAATTCTAGACATCTTGAAGGGATACAGTTCCGCAGTTCATTCTGTTCAAAGGCCAAATTTCTTTCCTGGCTACAGTAAAAAAAAATCTCTCTAAAGATATTACGTTGTGAATATTCATCAGCAAAGCAGAGAAAGACAGTGTTAGTTAACTATCACAGAGATGACTGTTGGGTTGATGACGATTAGAGCAGACGATAACATGCCTTGTTAAAAGGGTAATGTCCACTCTGCCCTTCTAGATGTGATGAGATCTGCACTGTTCCCACCAAGAACATGAGTGACAAAGTGGATTACTTCACTGGTCTGGACGCGGCACAGTGGGAGTCGCAGCAGTAACAGACGGCTATTCTTTCCTCTTTTAGGAACCAAAACAAAGTCTGTGTGTGTTTCTCTGTGTGCACCTACACACATTTGAGCTAGTCTGGCACACTATAATGAAAGTAGAGCATGTGCTTTGTTTACTTTTTCTAGAAAGTGAAGCCCAACACTGAGTCGCCAGTTCGTAATTTCACACAGCATTTATTTGTGCTGAGTCTGCATCAAGAGGATCATTTTTAGCTTCTTTGTTTGTGAGTGTTATGTAAATTGTGCAACTTCCTTTCCCATTAAACAATGCTTTTAATAATAATGATGTTGTATCTAAAAAAAAATGTATGTTTTCTTTCCTGTTTTTGGACCAGCAGCAGCAGCCGGCGTAATGAGAGTGGCCCGAGCAGCAAAGGGAGGAAAGTGGGCAACGTTTTTTTTTTTTTTTAAAGCACAATCTCATGAATTTTTCAGTGAATTCGTGAATAAAAGTGCAGGGCTCTAGTTTTGCTCGCCAAGCGAATAGTGAGCCCTGTTTCTTCGGGATTAAAAATAGCAGCATGAGCCGAGCTGTGCTGAGGAGAGTGACGGACTTAGAAGTGAGGTCTGCATTATCTGCCCACAAAAACACTGCCTCCAGCATCCCATAATGTAACAAAATCATTGACATGGTCTGAGGGAACACAGGAAAGGGATGTAGGACTCCATCTTGCATTCTACTTTTTACTTCAGGTTGATTTAAACCTTTTGGTGAAGTCTCGGAGTGTTGACAAAATGTGGGATTAAGCTGTTGTCTGGCTATGAGAGCTGGGGGGCTTTAAGCCTCTAATCTATTTATCAGCCCTCCAGTCTCACCAGATCAAAAAGCAGGTATTTTATTGTAGGCCAGGGACAGGGGTGGGCAATCCTGGTCCTCGAGGGCCACTATCCTGCATCCTCGTAGTTTAAAACGTATCATCATCTAGATATTTATACTCTTCAGGAGCCATTAACATAATCAACCAGTCAGTTTAGAACTGATGAAGCCTCTTGGATGAGAGGTGAAACGTCTTCGAGCTAACTCAACCAAGTCCAGATGCTACGATTGAAACTACGAGGATAACAATGACCTGGATGACTGAGAATCTTCACAGACACTATCCTGCATGTTTTAGATGTTTCCCTCTTCCAACACACCTGATTCAAACGATCAGCTCATCATCAAGCTCTGCAGAAGCCTGATAACGATCCTGATCATTTGAATCAGGTGTGTTGGAAGAGGGAAACATCTCAAACATGCTGGATAGTGGCCCTCGAGGACCAGGGTTATCAACCCCTGGCCTAGGAGATGAGGAAGCTGGGGCAGCAGTGAACGTTCACAGGCCCTTTAAAGTTCAACAGGCTATTTGTTAATGGCTGCTGCATCCCATGTGAACCCTCCCTGCAGACTCCAGCCCCATCAACACAACAACTGCGCAGGCAAACAGGGGAAATGTAGTGTTTGTGATGTTTCATAACTATCAAAGGCTCCAACCGAGTCTGAGTGTGCTTAGGAATATGTTTAACATTAATCCAAACCGCATCACTGCCGTGGCAGCTGGTTTCCTATCTCACTGTGGAAGTTGCAGCTTTGTTTTCGTGTTTTGAAGCCCAGAAGTTTGAACTCTGCTGACAGACAGGCCGTCTGTCGTAACGCTCAATATGTGACAAATGGCTGCGTCTCGCTGTGTTTACACCTCAGCATCGAGGTGTTGTGTTCTTACGTGTGGTAATTTTAGAAACGAAACGCTACTCGTTCCTAATGTGAACATTTAACTGAGATAAGTGCGTGTTTTACCTGTAGATGCAGTTTCCATAGCAACAAGAGGCCCTTTCCCGTCGTCCTGGAAAGGATGAAATTGTTGATCCAGGTCGTCCGCCGCGTCGCCGCCTCTCGGCTTCAATTCTTCACGCAGCTCGTCGAACCGGGTCGGTGTGTTCCCAAACAGGCCGTTCCTCTCGTAGTCATCCCCAAACCACTTCCCTTCCGAGCCTAGCTCCTCACCGGGCTGAGCAGACATGCTTTTCCTCTGTTGTCGGACAGAAGATACACTCGCTAATGGGTTTCTTCTTCTTCTCTACCGTTCACTACCGGGCTGCACTGTAACTGAGCGGCTAGGATGGCTGACGGAGAGAAACACACAGCGAGGCAGGCGGCAGCTCCTGGCTGGCGTCTGTCAGCTGAGCCTGGGGTTTGTAGACGCCACGGACGAGGCGGTGCGGTCGGTCGGTCGGTCGGTGTCTCGGTCGGAGCAGGAGGAGTGATGAGGGTGATTGTTTTAGTTCACTGCTCCGGCGGTGACGTCATGGTGTCCGTTAGAGTCAGCCTGTATTTGGGACAAATTCAAAAAGGTGTTTACAGACCGCAAAGGAAGACAAGTGGTTTCAAACAGCACAGTCAGAAAAAATAAAATGCTTGTTTGTGGTGAAAATGGCTACAGCGGCCAAACACAATACACAGAACAGAAGCAGGACGACCCAAGGGAGCAAAATAAAGATGGCGTCATGTTCGAGTCTGAGTAAAAGAAGGTGTTTAATGAAGTAGCGAGAACTCCAAGTGTTTTCTTTCGTAATGCCCTCTATTTTTACTGAATAAATAGTTGTGTATTCCATGTGAAACATTGCCTTGGCGTGTGGCGCCCTCGTCCGGCAGCTCAAAGTACAGCAAGGCCTCAAAAGTTTCTACCTCCCTCCTTAGCAACCATGTTAGCAACCAGACGCTCCAGCTCCGATACAGACTGATACCAAATATTACTGAACTCAGATAAAGCAGCTACAAGTTATGGCTGCTGCCGTGGGGAATGGTATTAATTTAGTTTGCTGATCTTACTGACACACATTGACAGGGACAAATATTTACAGCATCTGTGGATAAGTAGCTAGTCAGTAAGTGGCACATCTGTAGAGGCTAGCAAAGTTAGCGTCAATGTGTTGCGACGTTTAGTGTCACTCGGTAACCTCAGCTATTACAGGTACGTCTGAGCACTCTTTATCATTTGTTTTACCAGTAGACTCTCAGTAAAATAACACAGGGACATGAATGTGTGGTATGAGCTGTTATACTTCTTTGCAGAGTTATGTTGCAGAGTGAGAGACAAAAGAACCGTGGTGACGAGGAGGTGGTCAAAAAACTGGTAAGCTCAGCATTTTAAGCTAACAAATGGTACCTACACTGAAAGAAATGTGCAATTTTACAGATTTTTTCCTTCATATTTTAGAGATTTATTCCCGTATTTCTAAAATACACAAACATATCAATAAAATAACAAAAATGGTCTTTAAATATCTAATGTAAATAACATTACAGAACTCCAAACCATTACATTTCCATTTTTTCAGAAGAAAATGGATTTTTTTCGACATATAAAGCCTGGCAGATGTACATGGCAGTACATCTGCCATAGATGAAACCGTTAAATTCAAGTTTAATATTGCAAATATATTTCTAAAATAACATACAGTTTGTGACAAATAACGGAAAAAGATGTGTGTAATTCTGTAATTTTACATAGATTTGCCTGTTAATTAAGATATATCTTGTATAATTACAGGAGTTTTCAGAGAAAATTGAGAAAAAGTTTCCATCAGTGTATAATATCTATAAGCATCTATCCATCTATCCATCCATCCATCCATCCACATTTAATTTCTGTTGATTAAGCTCACTAAAACTTTATTTACATGTATCATTTTAGTTATTACAATTGTGCATTTTGTCATGTTTTATCAGGCTTGTAGCTGTTTTTTTTCATCCTGAAGGCCTTAAATACACTTCAAAACCTTAAGGAAAACTAAACCTTACTGACAGAATTATTGAAAAGAGTGTTTTTAGAATCCTCTGTGTTTTCTGTGCCAAGTTTAATGGCATATAAGTAAGCTGTTAAAAAATAAATCATAATTAAACATTAAAAAGTGAAAATATACACATAATCTCATGTTAAATTAGGACTAGATTGTTTTTAATTATGTAAAGTTACTGTATTTTTATGATGAGATGTTTCTTTTTTACAGTGTAGGTAAATATTCCATTTTAACCACTTACCACAAATTAATTCAACAACTGAAGGTTACCAGTGTATATTTTACCTTTCATTTCTTTTTTTATTGCTTTCACTGCATTTAATTTTTGGTTTCAAATGATTAGTAAAAGATGGTGATTGTTTTTCTCAACAGTGCTTGGTTAATGGAGTGTCCTATGAAAAAATAGCGCAAGACGGGTGCAACATCAAGTCACTAGAGATCTTCTTCTCTGGTTTCCCACGCATGGTTGGGCTGTCCTTCTTCCCAAGGCTCTGCCAGCTTACCATAGTGGACCAGAACATAAAACACATTGAAGGACTTGAGTGCTGCCCTCTGCTCGAGGAGCTTTGGATAGTCCAATGCCATCTGACAGTAAGTTTGTTATGCTAATTTATAATAATGAATACTCATCTAATATCTTGAATCATTACAGTCCAAATAAAGTTAGATTTGTGAGTGATGGCAACTTACATAGCATTAAACCGAAACAAATCTTTAAATTGTATGAGGCTAAGTCTAGCACAGCTGGAGAATGAGGTGACCCCTCTCAGGCCTACCTTCCAGAAATTGTCTAAAAAGACAATCTGCAGTTCTTCTTGCCAGTTTCCTGATTCTGTCGACAGAATCAGGAAACTGGCAAGAAGAACTGCAGATTGTCTTTTTAGACAATTTCTGGAAGGTAGGCC
>OMNN01051641.1:23822-41606 GCA_900302755.1 Chromis chromis | reverse complement strand
AAGTTTGTTATGCTAATTTATAATAATGAATACTCATCTAATATCTTGAATCATTACAGTCCAAATAAAGTTAGATTTGTGAGTGATGGCAACTTACATAGCATTAAACCGAAACAAATCTTTAAATTGTATGAGACTAAGTCTAGCACAGCTGGAGAATGAGGTGACCCCTCTCAGGCCTACCTTCCAGAAATTGTCTAAAAAGACAATCTGCAGTTCTTCTTGCCAGTTTCCTGATTCTGTCGACAGACGATTCGTCCACTGCCGACAAGAGATTATAGTAGTAGGAGACATGGCCCTTGGGCAAGGTGCGAGCCTCAAGTAGTAGGTCGGCACCATTGGGCGGGGGAATTTGGGGAAACTGAGGGGAATGAGTTCTGGCAAAGTCCCGAAGCTGAAAGTATCTAAAGAAGTCAGATTTGTTTAGTCCAAAAGTATCATATAATTGGTCAAAGCTGGCGAACCGGTTGTTTAAGAACAAGTTATGCAGGTGTTGAATTCCCCTTCGCGCTAAGCATGTAAATTTAGGGGCAATTCTAGCAGGTAAAAATAGATGATTGTTACAAATAGGGGTCATCTGGGGTAGAGATAGCCACCTATAGTGGCGTCTAGTTTGAGCCCTAATTTTCAGGGTGCCAGAAACAATGGGATTAGATGAGAATTGGGGAGGAGTTAGAGGCAAAGAGCTCCGAAACAAATCTTACATACATGGACTGTTATTTATGAATCACAATCCGCAGTTTAAAAATACAGTAACCTGTATCAGTGAATTATACAAAATAGTATGTCATATATATTAAACAATAACCTGTGCTGTGTTGTTTTTATTGCAGGATATATCTGGACTACAGAATTGTCTACTACTGCAGAAACTGTACCTTTATGATAATCAAATCTCTAAAATAGAGAATTTAGAATTACAGGTCAACTTGGAAGTTCTGTGGCTCAATAATAACTGCATAACTAAAATACAGGTTTGAACTGTAAAGTACTAATTCACATATACAATGTCTATTTCTCTATCTAGTGCATCTCGTGTGCATTTTGCTTGTTTTATGATTAATGTAGTTGTTTGCTTTTTCCTAAAGGGCTTGAACACACTTCAAAACCTGAAGGAGCTAAACCTTGCTGACAACAACATTGAAAAAATTGGTAGGTTTTTTTGAATCCTCTGTGTTTTCTGTGCCAAATGTAATGGTCAGTAAGCAGTTAAAAATAAATGATAATGGATCATTGTAATCTTTTTTTTTTTAAGGGTACAGCCTTGATCCCAGTGTCAGGCTTCAGAATCTCAATCTGTCAGGCAACAAGATCAGCTCCTTTAAGGTATTATTAAAAACTCAAATATGCTTTTGAAATTCCTTCTGTAAAAAGTTTTCTTGCAGATCTTGTAAAATCTTATTAAAATCCTTGGTTTGACAAAGGGCATTTCTAAATTCTTGGGAAATGTCGGGGTCTCGGCCAGTTCAGATTTTCAATCATGTCGACAACAGGCTGGCTGAACAAGACCTTCACTGAGGTATTGAGCAGCATAATTAAAAGTTTTGCCATTCCAAATTCAATTATATGTATTCCATTGCATCTATCTAAAAAAATAAGCTTCATAAGCTACCAAAAAGTTTTGTAATATCCAAGTTTGTGTGAACTTTAAATTTTAGACATATGCTGTAGCTGAAGACCTCATTCAAAGCATGTACACTGAATCATTGTTTTGTTCAAGGTCATCTTGACCTGAAACACAAAATGTTTTGTGGCTTTAGCTTTGATTGGGTTAACACCTCCAATCTTATTCCTACAGTCCACATTTTTTCTTAACCTAGCTTTGCTCTAAAGAATTCAATTATTGTCATTCATAGCAGATCTCCGTACATTGAAGTAGCTGCAGGATCAAAGAAAAAGTCTTTGCCCTTCTTGCCATTACAATGTGACCTTTCTTTCTTTCCTTCTTTCTTTCTTTGTCGGTGCTGTGCAGCGAATAAAGAGGAAAAAATAAATGGCAAGTTATAAAAGATCTTTGGCTCAACTGTAACCCCCTGCACAATAGTGGGCTTACAGACAGTTCCTTTAACATTATGTACAAATTTATGTTTTCAGTCATTTTGTAAGAGATGCCATAATGCCTCTGACTTTTAAAATATAATGCCTAGTGCAATAATGCAGCAGTGCTGTAAACATAATGTGGCATTTTGGCGAAAAAAAAATGTCTCTCTTGCTGCCAGATCATTCATCCGGCCTTGAACAGTCTTTAATAGACTATAGTTTGAAGCATAAGAATCACATGTGGGATGTGAATGAGGTTTAAATCTGCTGGATGTTAAAAAAACGTCAAAAGATGATTAAATTCAATTAAAATGTAAACGCTATTTTTTCTCTTCAGCAATAATCGTGTCCTTTAGGGCACACCTTCGTGGAACAGACAGAAACCTTTCTCTCTAACTAGCCTTTGTGTTCTGTTGTAACAGGAGCTGACCCTGCTCGCACATCTACCCCATCTGAGAGAATTAGCACTGAAGGACCCCACGTCAACGCCAAACCCAGTGTGTCTGCTGTGTAACTATGCCACACACGTTCTTTATCACATGCCAGGCCTCCAGCGACTCGACACCTATGACGTCTCCAGCAAGCAAGTCAAGGAGGCAGCTGAGGTATTGAGACGACCTACAGGACCGTGAGATCACATGAGTCTTTGTCAGGCTCCTGAGAGGCTATACATTCTCTTGATTTGTGTTGATTCCTAATGAGTTGTTTAAATTCCTAATAGTATTTGCCTTAAATTTCCTCTAGATTTCCTCGGGGACACCAAAAAAAAAAAAAAAGTGATTTTTTTTTATTATATTTTCTCTGTAATTTAACTCACAATTGATGTTTTGGGGAATTGTTAAGATACTAAACAGCAATTAAAATGAGGTAGATTTGAACGATGCCTGTCTTTTTAAAAGGTATATAAAACTTTTATCATATGTTGCCTTTATGGGATTCTTTTTATGTGTTTGGCTGCACTGAAAGTCTTTTTCTTGCAGTCTGCTGTAATGAAGAAAATGATGTACTACAACATGCGTGTACGTACTGCGCAGAGGAACCTGGCCGAGACCCAGTTCAGTCTGATAGAGAGGAAAAAAGCTCTATTACAGTTACCCGAAGAATGCAACAGGACCCTCAGTCATGCTCTCAAACGTGTATGTACAATCCAGAAAACATCTTGAAAATGACAGACTACAGGATAAGTTTTTTAGCTGTCATTTCCAGCTGCATGTTGATGTTTCTGTATATAGTTAAGAGAACTGTTGTCACTTGGATGCATTCACAGCTTGAACGTGAGCTCTCCATGGTGCCGCTCAGTTGCAAGAAGTCTGCTTGCAAGTCGGGGGATGAACCAGGAGGACCAAACCAGCTGGAGGACGGTTTAACTGAAAGAATTGACTTATCCCATGACATCAGTCGTGATCCTGCCATGGAGCACAAAATACTCCTTAAGATTGAAGCACTGAAGGAAAGATTGAAGCTGTGGACCAGACGGATGGAGGAGTTAGTTTGCATGTTCAGATGAGAAAATGTATCATTGCTTTATGTAATTTAACCCCATACAGGACGACACTTCCATTATGAAAAAATATTGTTCCTTCTTTTATATTCAGGATTGAAGCCTGGTATGAGCAAGAGTTGGCCAAAGCCACAAACAGGATGGAATATATGGTGCAGTTTCTATTGATGGAGCTTGAAAGTGTTGGAAATATCCGTTTGGAGGAGGGCTGCTCCACAGATCCCTGGTACGTATTTGCTTTTATTAATTGTAACTTTAATTATTGTGTAATTCACAGTTGCAAGGGGGAAGCAAAAACTCTCTGTTTTTTTCTTCTTCAAAGGTTTACATCCTGTTGCGACCTCTTGCTTTCCCGCTTCTCTCCTGGACCGGACTACAAGATTCAGGGCGTCATTGACATTAAGATCGACAGAGTTATTCGCATTCACAACAGTGCTTTGAGGCTTCGCTTTGAGGACAAACTTCATAGCCTGCTAGCCAGTGAAGATTCTGTTATCCTTCCACAGTAAGTGCAACTAGACTGTGATAAAAAAAAAGATGATAAATGAGTTTTAACAATACCCGTACAGATATGTTAAGCTTAATATTGTATCAGTCAGTAAAAGGACCTTTTTTAAGCAGGAATTACAGACGTCGACTGGAGTATTTATTCTATGTAGCTGACCATGAACAATGTGAGAAGGAAGAAACTTTGCGCATTCTAGAGGAAGGCTTCAAAACAGCAGAACAACAAAAGGTGTGTGTTCTGCCAGAAAGAATTCACCCGCACACACATTTACTCCTATCACCCAGATTTATTCCACTGAGAATTAAGAGAAAATTTTAAGCTAATTAGCTGTGTGTCAGTCCGTTCATGTCTCTGTACCTGTAGACAATACAATGAACAGCATGAAGAAGAATGATCTCCCACACCCCATGTTTTTTTTAGTGAGCAGAATGCAATGAGTCGTAAAAGGACAGAAACGTTTTGTTAGTGTAAAATTATGATAAGTGTGTGAGTGTGTGTCTGCATATAGAACTACACAGGTGCTATGGAACAATCTGTTGTTACTTGTCTTATTTGCACATACATTCCAAGTCATGCTGATATTTATTATTTCTTTCGATTCTTTGAATTAGGCCTTGGGAAGAATGGGTGCTATACCTTTATCTAATAGTTTAAGCGTGACCGAACTGCCCAGAGTTGAGTATGCACTGCGCCAGGCCAGCCAGTGTGATTCTAAGCAAAGTACAGATACAGTCCCCTTTAGGCATGGTGAGTTAGTTTTACTCATACTATCGTGTTCTTATATTTCTATTCACTGGAACCGTTGCAATATTTTCTTAATAACTAAAATCCTGATGTTTTTGTTTTGCCTGTAGGTCAGGTTATTGTTTCCAAAGTGTTTGTTGGTAACAGCACACCTATCCGAGATGGAGAACTGATGGACAGAAGCAGCTATCCCAGAGTATTCTCTGTGTATCGCAATGTGGACATTAAGCACAGATCTGCAATGAGTGAAGGTATCTGGGGAATTAAAAGACGTGACAGTTACTTTTTATTTGTTCAGTTCGATCATTTTGTATTTCTGCATGTTTTTCTTTTCAGAGAGACCCCGCTCCTCCAAAACACACACTGGTCCTGACTGCAATCCACGCCGAAGGCAGTGGTTTGTGTTTGAACATGAGCTTGTCCTGCCTGAGTACATCATCTACTTTGAATACATCACTGGGGTAATTAATGCATTGGTTTTCTCACAGTTTGAAAACATTGATATGTTATTTGGATACATTTTGGACCAGTTCTATTGGACAAGTTTTGCTTAATGTTGATGTATTCTCTTAATTAGATGACATTCCCTTTTACTGTTATACAGATGATACACAGTTGTTTTCGATAAATATTCCTGTCTGAGCCACATCTTAGTTTTATTAAATAATCTTCTTTTAGATTATTTTCCTTCAGCACATACAAAACATGAATCCCTCTTAAATCCAAACAAGTTTTCGTGCCTAGATTTTGTAATCAACCACTGCCAAATCACAGTAGGGTCATTCCATCTCATCAGGGGCCTTTTGCTCGATCATCTCTGATTTGCTTGAAACTTTTTCATCATAAACTATGGATATTTAAGATGTCTGTGAAATCTGTATCTGTAAACGACCAGTGTCACAAGCTAGACAAAGCTAAACTGTGAGTAAATGTGTATTTATAGTAACTGTTTAAGAGTTTATCTTGCAGTATCACTTCCAATAAACATATGAATCAATTAAGTGTAATAGGTAAGGGTAACAGTTCAATCTGTTTCTCCAGCTTACAAAGTAGTGACTGAAAAAGAAAATCTGCCCATGTTAAAACAATATATTATCTTAGTTATATTTAGAAAACAAATTTGAAAATCCAGAACATTGTTCTACTTGCATTAGGCTAGCTGCCAATATTTTTGTTTTTGTGGTACAACTTGTCATACTGGCCATATGCAAGTTCAATGAAAATAACTTTTTATTTAGTATTTCAAATTAAGTATTTTATATTTTGTTTTGTATTATTGTGACATGCAGCTACATGTGGTTCAGGAAATATCACTAGTTGACTTCTGCATGATCTTTTGTTGTTGTTAATGTGTGCTCAAAAGTAAGACTTTTCATGACAGCTTCACTGTTTTTTCATATTTCAGCTCAGCCATAGTCAGAGACTATTTGATCTACTTGTACAATATTGCAGATTCTGAATCAATGGCATGATGAGAAATAACAGTGACAAATTTAGGTGTTTATCTTTAATAGTTCCTGAAATATTTGTGGTTCAAACATAGCCTCAAATTTCAATGTGCAATAAAACTTGCCAAGCATTAAAAACATTTTATCTTGCAAAGTATTTGATATATCATGCTAAAGTTTCAGAAATATCTTTCTAAATATTTGTAGTTTATGATTTAAAAAATTCCAACAAATCAGAGATGGTTGATCAGAAATTGTTCTGAAAATGTGATGATTTGAGATGGAATGACCCAGTAGTTAAAAATGACTCAGTTCTACTGAGCTCTGATGTGATGAAAACTCAACAAAAACTTTACCCAAAATGAACAGACGATGAAAACATGGAGATTTTTTATGTCTTTTCTTCAGTTGCACACGTTAACATTTTGATGTGCTGTCACAAGGACAAAGAACAACCTGCAGTTCTGAGCCACAACACAGGCAGAGATACTGCTGCTTCAAATGAAGTCATCCTGGACAAAGGAGTCCTCAACATGGAGCCTATCCTGAAACCGCAGCCCAAGTTGATGAGCTTGGATGATACAATTCTTCTTAATGTGGCCAGAGCCAATGTCCTCAGTCAGATCACTGTAAGTGTTCAGCCTTTTTTAAATATGAGTTTGATTTTGACATTTCATACACTCACAGTGACATATCTTTAACGTGTTTCAGAGGCTTAACCTTCATGGCAACAGCCTGAGTAAAATTAAGGAGATTTCCAGCCTCACAGCTCTGAGACATCTTACCATCAGCTTCAATGAGTTCACGCGCCTCGATGACATTTCTCACATGGTAAAAGTGATAATAGAAAATTATGTTATTGAGCTTAAACTGAACAGGGTGTTTTAAAGTTATAAAAAAGCAACACTTTAACAATAACTTACTTATGTAATATGAGATTTAACTGGATTGTGACATAGCGCATAAGAGAGAGTATTTTGGACAATAGCATAAAATGGTAATATTTACCATCTGTTATCTTCCTCCAGCCCAACCTAGAGTGTGTAGATGCTAGCTATAACCACATAGTGACTCTAGAAGGGCTGCGGGGGTTGGGACAACTCAAGCAGCTTGATGTGTGCTGGAACAAGTTGACCAAGGCCAGAGAGGAGACAGCTGTGCTGAGAAAACACACACCTGCTCTGCTGAAACTGGACACACGATATAATCCGTGGAACAAGGTGTGTGCTGTGATCACAACCTGAAAGAAACCTAAATATTATAAGTTAAAGCTCAACAATACTCATTGTATAGTCAGCATATGCATAGAGTACATGCTGCAGTGTGGTCTAAGATTTTAGATGTAAAGCACATGTAGGAGTGAATGTGTTTTCCTCCTTCCAGCCAGAGACAGTCAGATTGACCATACTAGGCCGCCTCACAACCCTCACACATCTGGATGATGTTCTGGTTGCAGAGGAGGAAGCTGCTGAAGCTGTTCAGATGGTTACCGGGTCCAAAATTAACCAGGTCTGACAGATTTTGTAAATATTTCTGCTTATACATTACACAGAGAAGATAATATTTTTATTTCTTGGGGTTGCTCTGTGTAAAGACACATTTTTTTATATAATCAAATCAAATCAATGTTGATTGATTAAACTAAGTGGCTGCATGCAGTACTGTAATTCAATCAGACTTGTTGACACTGCTCGCAGGCATCTCTCCTGGCTCACTCACGTATCAACGAAGACCGTCCTCGTAGTCTTAGTCTGCTGTCAACAGCACAGCTCCTATATCGTTTGAGTCCTGCACCCTGGGGCTTCGGGAGAGAACTGGAGCCAGACTGGATTGCAAAGGTGAGCTGCAGCGTGGCGGCTTCTTAGTAAAGAAGTGATTGTGAAGATGCATTTGTAAAGGTTTAGGATAATGTTTGCTGTGGAGTGAGCAGGCTGCAATATGTTGATGCGGTGGCAACTATTGTATAATTCAAACTGTAATGCGTGTAATCTTGAATAATTTATACATTCTTTTATCTTTGTGGTCACATTATTTTGACCAGATCACCACCCTGAACCTTGACAACCTGAGGATTTCCAAGCTGATCAATCTGAATAAGCTTGTCAACCTGCGTTGGGCCTCTTTTAACGATAACGAGATCTCTAAAGTGGAGGGTCTTGAAAGCTGCCTGAAGCTGGAGGAGCTCTCCCTAAACAACAACAGCATCAGCACACTCAATGGTCATTCACACCCTCAACAAGATTTACGTAAATAATAGTTTGCTTCTGATAGCCACACCTATAGCACAATAACCATTATTATTTCTGTGTCTGTCTTTGCTCAGGCCTGGCAAGACTACAGTGCCTAAATAAACTGAGTGTAGATGGGAATCAGCTGTCCAGCCTGGACGCCTCAGTTCTAGACCAGTTGCCCAGCCTGGCTTTTCTGTCAGTGGAAAACAACTGTATCACTTCCCTGCATGGCATCCACAGAGTTCGCTCTCTCCTTGAACTCTACATCGGCAGCAACCAGCTTTCTACTTCAAGAGATATCTACTATCTGAAAGTGAGAATCTACTGTTATTAAAACTTGAAAAAAGCCAATTTGATGTCACAGATTGTGACCTGGAAGAGAAATAAAGACAGTTGCTTTTAGATTTTTTCAGCATTTTCATTGTGCACTCTGAGCTCATTTGCTATTTTTTCCTTTCAGGGATTGGCAAACCTCATTATTCTGGATCTCTGTGGGAATCCTTTAGTAGAAAAACTGGAAAACTATCGAATATATATAGTGTTTCATCTTCCCTCCCTTAAAGCTCTGGATGGTTTTGCAGTGGTATGTACCAAAAGTGCAACCAACTGAACCTCTCTGATAATCTAGTGATTGTATCCAGTAATTTATATGTACTGTTCTTTTTCTCTTTTTTTCTAGGAAGTAAGCGAGTGTGAGAGTGCAAAGAATATGTTCAGGGGGAGACTAACCACTGACACAGTAGCAGAGAAGCTGGGCCACTCAAACTACACAGAAATCACCTACCTAACCCTTCAATCCTGCTCCATTAGGTAATAAACGGGCTCTACAAGTAGAAGACAACACTTTAAGGAAATGAGCATGAGAATGTTACTTACTCTGACAATAAACTAGCAGGTGAAAGACAAAGCCTAAAACATCCCCTTTTCCTTCCCACAGGATGGTTGATTTGTCTCCAGTAGACCAGTTCTGCAACCTGCATAGTGTCAACTTAGACCACAACAACCTCACGTCCTTCTCAGGCCTTATCTACCTGCCCAACATCAAAGTACAAATCACACTGAATGTCACCAGACTTGCTTTAAATGTGCCTGAGCCATGGACTGATAGATTATTTACACTGTCTTCTTAACAGGCTCTGTGTCTGAACTACAACCACATCGAGTCCATTCTGCCCAGACAGAAGACTCACCTGACTAACAGACAGATACTGTACAGCAAAGTCCACTCCAGTGGCTACGGCCAGCAGATCCCATCCAAATCCAACAGGTAATGTGGTGCAGTTTCATCTCGGTCATTTATATAAAAAACAAGATTTTCATACCAAATATTTTCTGTTTATTGTTACATTTTACACTGTTTTTATGATTTTGTGGGTTGTAACCATTAGGGGGCAGCACTGACCAGCCAATGAAGGAACTGCCTATTGACAGTTATAATAAATTTTATAAAGGTTGCTGATGAACCCTAATAAACCGAGTTGCAAATGTAGTAATGTAAGAAATTTGTGAAATTCGAATTAAAAGTCACTCATTATTTATAATTTCTAGAGCTGTCATCAGTGAAATAAACAAAATATTTAATCATTCTAGATGAATAATAGGATATTTCAGTGACATATTTGTTCTGTAGAAACCAGTGCATAAACAGTACAGTGACAGGCATGCTATTGTTTGTCTGACTATGATTGCCATAAAAAGGTCTGCACCTGTGAGGTCTGACCAGTTAAATGCGACAGCAGGAGGGAGAATGAGATGTTCGTTTAACCACAGACATTGCAAACTGTCCCTCTGTGACTGTGTTTAAGGGATACTGGGCCCACTGGCAGCCTGGAGCCACTGATGGGAAGCCTGGAGGTGCTTCATTTGAGTCACAATGGCATCTCCAATATGGCCAATCTGCAGCTCAGCAGGCTCACCAATCTTAAAGCACTCTTCCTACAAGGTATGTATGGTTGACGTACCACCCCTCCCTCTCAAAGCCGGTTAAAAGGGCAGCCTGTGAAAAGGCAAGCACCGAGAGCAAAGTCTCCCATAGACCTAAGGCCAGGTGGGTGATGAGACTTAAAGAAAAGAATGGCTGACTTTCTTTTCAACAGCTTTTAAGGGCTTTTGATTGAGTTTTGCTTTGTCGGGGTGATTTGTCCCACAAAGCAACCCTTACTTTCCTTTCTCTCTTTTTGCTTAGAAACCTTTGGAGGCTGTTTCTGTAATTTCAGTGCTTTTTACACCAGGGGCAAACAAGAAATAACCAACAAATGTGTATACAGCCTCAAAATGCTTCGTTTTATAATGTTTAGGGTGTACAGATTACTATTGTGTGCTGTTGAAGGAAATATTAGGCTGCTGTTTGAGATGTCTTTGCATTGTTTTTATAAGGTTTCGTCTCTCTCTAGGTAATGAGATCAGCCAGGTGGAAGGCTTGGAGGGGCTTCACCAGCTCAGAGAGCTTGTGTTAGACAGAAACCGGATCAAAGCTCTGGCCAAGAACTCTTTCACAGCCCAGAACGTCCTACTGGAACTGCACCTAGCAGAGAACCGGATCCGGGAGCTAAACCATCTCGATCCACTGACTGAGCTCCGCAAACTCTTCCTTGGCATGAACAAACTGCAGGTATTTTGCTTCAGCAGCTGTAGTCTCCTCTCAAGATGGATTTTTAAATGTTTATATTCAGGATTTTAATGAAACTGCATATTCAATTAAGCTGCCTGAATGACTCACAGCACAGTGATTTCCTGAGGTCATCACCGAGGTCACAGTCATCTTTTGTGCAGTTTTTGATTTACTACCAACTTTTACTGATTGGTTCATATGTGTCAGATGTTTAAGAATGTATTTTATTCAGCGCGCAGCAGTATTACTTTTCTGTGCATTTGCAAAGTGAGACATGAAGTATAGTAATCATGAGTCATTACCACCCACTGAGGCACGCAAGGGGTAGCATTAAGGAGATTCAAGTTTGATTGAAGGTCAGGGCTGTGTGTATGGAGAAAGAGGGGAACAATCAGGACAACGTGTAATCAGCTTCTCAGTCTGCATCTCCTTATCTAGGGTGAGTGATTTGCACTTTTGTTGCCAGTTCCTTCTTCCTTTTACTTCCTAAATGTTTTCACGCATTCAATTAAGAAATGAAATACAGCAATCATCCCAAAGCATCAGTCCTCACAGTGGGGGCGTCTTTGAATCACAGCCAAGTCCGAGCATGAAGCTGAGAGTGGGAGAAAACACCCCCATGCCATGTTGCGTGCCCTGTTGCGTGCCCAAACTCTCTCATGAGATTAATGAGAGCTCTCACATGTAATCTCTCCCATTAGCTGCTTCCATCCTGCCTACACCAAAATTATGAAAGGTTCAGCCCTGATGCATATGTTTCCATTATCTACACATGGCAGGCTACAACCAGTGGGAAAGAACTGTTAAATGGAGGTGTTTGTGAATAAAAAAGAATTTAAAATAATCTTCGTTGCCCTTCATTTTGTAGGACATCACAGAGCTTGACAAATTAGAAGTTCTTCCCTCGCTGATGGAGCTCTCTGTTGTCGGCAATCCTGTGAGTATTACTGGGTTGTAAAGACAGTTTGTAAATTAAATGTAATATTAAAACCAAAATGTAATTTTTATTTTCATCTGTTATGCTATAATAAGCTTGTACAATAATGTGAATCAACTAGCTGTCACCAGCAGGACGCTTTGACCTCCTTCTCTCGCGAACAAATTATCAAAAGCACGCTTACAGTCTCAGTTTCTCTCACAATCCGAAACACTAACACAGTGCATCTCTGTGGCTTCAAATTAAGTGATTACATGAAGGGCCGTCTGCTGTGCCTCAAACTGGCTGGCATGAGAGACAAATTCGTTGACCAAATGGCAATGCGCTATTGGCCCTGTTACATCACCCATCTGGAGCTCATGGATCAGGCCTGAGCAGAGCCTGCAGCCCAGGGGCTCTCTGTCGTCCATAGGGTAATGCTCAGCTGTGGTCGCCTCTTTACTGCTTGATCCCATCCCCCTTCTTTTCCCATAGGGGAGGGGTTAATCCTGCCAGAGGGTAGAGGCCAACAGCCACCCTGGAGACAATACCTCCTGCTGTTGATCGTATGAGATAGTTCCTTCACCCATGTTCCCTAGCCAAAGTCTGTCTCCTCCTCTCCACTGGACATCCATTGGCACACAGTCACAACTTAATCACAGCAGCAGTGTCCTGCAGGAACATGCAGTTCTGTGACTGGACAGGCTGGGTTCATACCCTGGCCAGAGGGTGCCCTCAGCTGGGCAGGGACCTATCTGCCGCTGTCAGCTGGGTCACTGGAATAGCTGATGGGAACATGATAACTACACTGGGACCCACATAGCATCATATTTATCCCAGATGTCTCAGGGCAGACTTCATTGAGACTTCACTATTAACATTTCTGGTTTTCAGTCAGGGGAAGAGTGGTTTATACCAAGACCGTTTCATTGAACAGGTGTATTTTTTCTTTGCAGGTGGCCCGTAATTCTCTCCACAGACCAGCGGTCGTGCTTCGCTTGTCCCAGTTGCAGGTGCTAGATGGAGTGATGGTCACTCTGGAGGAAAAGACCAGGGCTGAACTCCTCAGTGCTGATCCATCCGTAAGAACTGGATACATGAAATAAATAAATACTCAGTTAGATACACATATACCAATTGGACACAACATTAAAACCTCTCACAGGTGAAGAGAGTAACATTGACTACTACAATGGCAGCGTAAGGATCTGAGAGACTCTAAAAGTAGTCCAAGGTAGGACAACTGGTTAACTGCGTGATGGGTACCCAAGGCTCACTGATGGAGAGCGAAGGCTGGGAAATGCGCTGCTAGAAAACCTTGGGTCCTGGCATTCATGAGGATATTACTATGACACACATCACCCACCTAAGCAGCCCACATACACTCCTTCATGGCAACATTACCATGGGTCGTGTGTTTTCTGCACAAGGGAAATCTACACAATATCAGGCAAACAATTTTACTGTTGTGGCTGATTTGTGTACATGTGCATACACACTGGGCTGTAGCTACCGTTTACTCAGACGTCATGTTTTCTGCGTCTTTTTGCAACTTGGGGGAGTTTCATAAGACAATTAAATAGTTACACTTGTTGGGAATTTTATAAGATGATTTCAGTATTTTTAGACTACTTTTGGGCCAGCGACACAAAACATACTGTAGGCAAAGCCTTTAATATTTCACTCCTCTTTATGATTCCTGGTCAAAATTGACTCAGAGGCACGAGGGATGCATTATCAGGACATCTGACCTCAATTTTTATAGCAACAGCACGGCACACACACTCTGTACATATGGCACATATAATAAATTAACAAGATTTTACTGTTAGATATACGGTTGTTATTACAGGACAGGAATCTGCCATCCTCTCATGACTGAATTAAAAATGAACAAAGACATTGCTCATTCAAAATCTCATAATGGGCCTCATCATGTAACGTAGTCCAAATGAAAGAAACAAAATGATGACAACTAAACTACTGCCACCAAAAAAGAGGAAAGCCTGGATCAAACTCGTTCAGTCCGACTGATTTAATGTTCATGTAATGAGAGAGCGGGGCAGTAATTCTCTTGCAGCTCTGAATTAAAAGCAGTCTAAGCCTGCTAGCATCATCCTGCTGATTAGATGAAATGTGCCCGGCCGATAATGCACCAGTGGATTTACCCCCTATTAGCCAGGTCAACACGACCCTCTCTGCTTGTTAATCGTAGATATGGAAATGACAGAGCAGAGACCCTGGGTTTACTCATTAAAAACACAAACACAAACCTCCCCCCTATTGACTCTCATAATTGCCATCTCAGTTGTCACTCTGAATCTATGCCTGTAACTGCTTTTGCTTGAATTTGTACATTGTTATTGATGAGTAGTAACTACTCTTCCCCTATAAGATGCTTATATATGTGGAACAACATGCAATCTAATCACCAATCCCCAGCCAAGTGTGTGGGTGAAGTGGACACATTACACTGGCGGTAGTGGATATAGGAAGGCAGAGAAAAGAATAAGAGTAAGGATGCATATGTTAGTGAGGTCAAAGACATTGTGTTGACCGTGAAGGCACTTAAGAGACGATGTTTACTCATTATGTGAACATCTGCTTCTGCTCTTTAAAGCATTTCTGTCCTCAAGAAATACATCTATGTTCCTCATGCTCCCTGTTTAATACTTTATCTTAAAGACATGCTCTCAGCATCCTGGAGCTTCTCTTCCCACCCCAGAAATTAACCTACCTGGACCGCTGCACCTCATGGCTCATAACACCACTCTGAGAGGAATGAGTATAGGTGGAGGACTGCAGAACTTCATGCACGGGCATGATGTCCTGCCAAGTAATGTGGACGAGGATCACTACACATACAAATGTGAGGGTAACATTTATCTTGTTGCAGAAGTTTCATGATGAAAAACACTAAGCTTTAAAGTGGCATGTATAGCTTGTTATATAGCAAAGACTTGTCTTCCTGCATTCTCTAGTACAGTATGATTGATTTTTTTAGTATTACATTATATCAGATAACTGTTGACCCTCTATCTCTCACCCCTGTATTAATCCCCAACTCAGACAAGAAGCACAAGTACAGTAATGTTGCCCGAAGTGGCCAAACTGACATAAGCTTCAGACACAGCCGAAGAGCAGGAAGCAACGTTCTCAGCACGTGTCTACTGTCTGATGGGAACAGAGTCATCATTACAAACTCCAAACAGGAGCAAGGCAGCAGGTTTGTAAAGACAAGATTGTACATAGATAATTATGAATCTCTCAACTGTTTAAATTTTTTTTTTTAATGGAAAGTAAAGTCTACAAAGTGACAGTTTCCTTGTTGTTTTCCAGATTTCCAAATGGTGGTAAACCTCCACCCATGTAGCAACCAGAAGAGGTGGAGCATTCAGTGATCAAAGGTGAACACACATGGCAGGCATGACTGTGGTGTGGTTGTATTACACAGTATTTTTATGTCCTCACATGGCATACAGGAAATTAATGTATCTGATTTTTGTAAATGTGCCTTGATGTCAATGAGCATCTGCAAAGCTAACTTTTGTTTTTGACGTTGCAATAAACAATTTTATTATATAACATATTTTCAAAATGTATTCAGTTTGTTAATAAATTACTTTTGCTGCTCTATGAATTATACAGTAGTTTAAAACTGCACTTGACATACAGTAAATTAGGCTACTTGACGGGGGCATGTAGTGCATTGCTTTCAAATGCATTTATAATGACTGTGCCTTCATTTTCTATCCACATATGTGGATCACTAACCATGGTAATCTGAGGATGAGAGGTTTTGGTGTCATTTCAGCCGCTATCCCATCCTTTTGCCCCAAACAAGTAAAAAAACACCCACAGATGTAAGGGCGTGTGAGCCTGGCATGCTGCGTCCATTGGGTCAAATGCATCCCCAACAAGTGGATAATCCAGCTTTAGCACACCTCTCTGTGGACAATAATCTGCAGTCACTCAGATAAAGATGTAATCTTGAATAAGGTCCAAATGGATTTCAGAGATTGTCAGTTTCATCATGTTAGCCTCTTTTCGAAAAGCTCACTGCAGTTTCGCCTCTAACAGGCAAATCTCGCGTGTTTTAACTGGAAATGAACCTACTCCACTTGATATTTATGATGTTAGTTCTGATGAATATTAAAACATAATCCTCCATGTCTTCCAGTTGGTTTAGAATCCTGTGGCTGACAGAAATGCCAATGTAAATATGGGAGATATGGGCTCTGCCAGTAATACTCCATTTACATCAACAATGAAAGGAAACTGTTTTACAATGGAAATTATTATTTTTGTTTATATATTAAATGCATATTTGTTTCCATTTCCCTTTCTCGGTTAATTTGAAAATATCATTTTAAAGACAGATGAGTTATGGGTCTTTTAATGTAAATTCATTTTATGTTATAAGTTGCTGTTTTGCAAAAGTATTTTGCAAGCAAGTTAAGCATCCCCGGCCTTGGCTATGTTACATTGTGTAATGACTTTTCATAGTGAAACCTCTTAACTAATAATGTGCAAACATTTACATGAAAATAAAACATGAATAGGACACCTATTCCCATCTAGCGAACGGTGCATGAATATTACAGTGCTGACAAGATATTTTCACTTTAACCGTGCCGACCTCTGTGATATGTCGAAAGAACTTATTGTTAGGTTAAAATACTGTTTCATTGGACTTATATTTTTACATGAAACAGATCTAGAAGACACAACATAAAAATCAGAAAACAGATGTAGGAAGAAAAAAAATGTTCTTTGTTCCAAACTGTAAATGAACCTGCAGCAAAAGTAAACACTGAAACATTTCTCCAAAGAATATCGCTCTGAATCCACTAGTTTAGGACGCAATATTAGCTGCAGAGTTTGTGCATCAGTGGTGTTAACATGACCACTAGGTGTCCTTAGAGCTCTATTGACACCGCCAATCAGTCCTCTGTGAATTTTCCTCTTGCCCTGTAGGCAATAATTTATCAGTTGAAGGGGGATATGTGTACTTCAGTTTTGTGTCTCTTGCCTCTGTAGCTTTTGCTGGCAACAGCCAGCTCTACACAGCAAAAGTGAAAAGCTCTCCCCAAACAAGCTCCTCTAATGCATGTACTTAACTTCACTTAATTTGTGTTAATTCCCGGCATTAAGCGGGGCTAATGACTGCGCAAGTGAGTGCACTGTCATTACCTTGGTCTGCCTGACATCAAATGGCAGCTGATGGAAAAAAAAAACAGCACAGATTTGGGGGCTCAATGTGAGTGCTCTAATGCATTAGGTATTGCAGAGGATAATTACACATTTTATATTTGTGTACAGTATGTGCAGTATGGATGTTAGAAATATAACTACTTTTAATTCTGCTGTGTGTGGTGTAAGCTTATAGTGAACATACCACTTCACACAGTATGTCTCAGATCTGCATATCTGTCCGTATTTCTAACATTAAAATGGCATTAGCATAAAAACTGTGAATAATTCATCACTTCTGAGTGAACCCAGATGCACTGCTCTCTCCGTCTATCTCTCTCCCTCTCCTCACTCCTCCATGTGAGTAGACCACATGGTTTGTAGCTGGTTTAATGGGATGGAATGTGACAGGTTATGTTTTCATCTGCCTGATATGGAGCCCGGCTTGGGCGGGAGGAACCGGGAGGGAGAAGGAGAGGCTGAGAATGACAGAGAAAGGGGGGAGGAAGAGAGTTGGTCTCTACAGTTGTAATCTGGATTTATAATTAGACATGTTTGTGCTTGTTGTAAATCAGTTATAGATGATGCCCCC
>OMNN01051641.1:0-23802 GCA_900302755.1 Chromis chromis | reverse complement strand
ATAGATGATGCCCCCCCATCCCCCCCGCAGAATCCACACCACATACACACATAGAAAAACACATGCTCTGTATGGGGCCATTACTGCTGGTCCACTAACTCCCTGCATTTGCTGTGTCTGTGCATTCAGAGCACCATTAGTCCAAGACTCTGTGAATAATTGCTGAATGGACCATGTTTTTGCTGCTATCTACTCAGCTTCCAGTGTTGGGGATGAAGTTAGAGGGGTGACGACATTGATTGATGTTTGATGCTGAAGTTAACACCGCAGTGCTCATAGAAGCATTATGTACTGTATGTGTAATGGATGAACAACATTACACTCCACACGCGCTACATGTTTACCACCTTGTATTAAGTTTAGAAGTGCTTTGATAGAGGCTACAATTTTATCAGCATCATCACTTGAGTTGAAATTGCTGTTGTAAAAACGAACTATTCAACTGCTGATGACATCAAACCACAAGTCATCAACAAAATATAAATTATTTTGTTTTCAAAGGGAACATATTATGTCCCGGGTTTATTATTTTTTCATCCTCACAAATACATCCTCTATCTTGCCATATTGCCTCTCTTGAAATCTGTCATTGAGTTATTGTTGTCGCTTGTCATTTTCCTGTAATTTGTTTCCTGTGGAATAAAGAGCGAATGGAGAGAGAGTGAAAATACAGATGAAAGAATGGAGAGAGGTACAATTAGAATGAAAAGGGAAATGCTTTTATTTTGTGTAGACATTTTGGATGAGAGCGCGCCTCACAGAAGCATTAAATATTAACTGCTATTCATCTCTGGACTTGTGTGTCATTTATCACATTATTGAACTTGTGCATCATTTATCACATTATTTCAAATGCACAAAGCGTGTTGCGTGGCTGAAATGGCAAAAACAAGTTAACGGAACAACCAAACAACAGGCAAATACTCCATTTTCTAATAAATTTAACAGAAATCAATTTTCAGAGCTGCGTCAGATGGTCGGCTTTTGGGCAATTTGGTATTAGACTTTTATATTTCATGAGATTTGCATTGTGTTTCTCCTGTAATGACTTCAGTCTTAATTCAAGTAGATATTCTTCCAACAGGCAGCTGCAACAAAAACGCCGCAATGTTTTTAAATAAGTGGTGCTATGGGAGGATTATAGGGTGCAATACATGATGTCTTGACTGACAGCCTCTTCTGT
Source organism: Chromis chromis (assembly GCA_900302755.1). Lineage (NCBI taxonomy): Eukaryota > Metazoa > Chordata > Actinopteri > Pomacentridae > Chromis > Chromis chromis. The sequence goes on along the minus strand of OMNN01051641.1, from coordinate 22,619 downwards.
TATGGTTTATTGTGTCCTACACAGAGTAGAAATTGCTTTTTCAAGATAACAAGGAAACACAACCTCCTGCCCACCCATATCCCCTCAGCCCCAGTGAACAACAACAACAATTTAATCTCCTTTGCCCCAGATTGTTAACTTTCTTTGTGTTGATATTGTGGCCTTTTTAGTGATCACTTGATGATCCTCCTTTTTTGCCCTCCTTCTTTCTAAGTAAATCAACATTATGGAGTGGCAGACACTTGACCGCAATCACTTTCATTATATTGAAATAATAAAATGCTTGTAGGATTTGCTCTTTTTGTATTAAGAACACGATAAGAAGGATTTACAATGTAATGTGAATATTTTTAATCCTATGTCAGGTTTTGTGGTTGACTAAGCGCATTAGATTCAGGGTTTAAAGATACTGACAAGTGAAAAGTTGAAAAATTATTCAGGATAAATAAGCCCATGTGATGTGATATTTAATATAATTATAATTGCAAAGAGGGATGGTCTTTTTATTGTTCAATGGAACTGTGTTGAAGTGATAAATCCTTTTGTTATGCTCAGAAAAATAACGGTTCACAAGGCTCTCTGGTTCTTCAGAGCACCATGAGGAACCTCTTTATTTAGGGGATGGTTCTTCACACATAATGTGGTTCTTTAAAGTACTAAAGGTTCCTAATTTTTGTTGGTTTTATTTGGATTGGTGGCAGGTAGCAGCATAAAATTATAACTGCAACAGGATCAGAAAACTTTGAAAAATGCACAGTATTAATTCCCAAATCAATGGCTGGCATTTTGTAATATGTTGTTCGGTCTGACCAACAGTCCAGAACCCAAAATATTACATCTATTGTAATGGAAGGGATCCAGACATGCTGCAAATTCTTACATTTGACTTTCATGCTCAAAAATTACTTCTATTATCAAAATAGAACCAGGTGGGTCCACAAAAAAACTACTTTAAAACTATCTTGAAAATGGCTCCTCAAAGAACCTATTCTGTGGATTGCCATGTATGGTGCCTAAGGGAACCATTTTTTTTATGTTTCTTTGAGGCACCTTAAACTAAAAGAACCATTTCTTTAAATGGTTCTTTGAAGAATCTCTTGTTAAAAGATCATTTGTGAAACTAAAAAAAATGTTCTTCTATGGTATCAATGGAAAGAACCATTTTTGGTTCCAGTTAGCACCTTTATTTCCCAGAATTCTTTCAATGGAAGATTAGAGTTGGCTGGATTAATATAGATTTGTCAGGTTTTTATAGGATACAGTTTTGTAATAAAGCGGAGAGTGACATTTGTAGTATGTTCAGTTGTCAGTTGTTCTTTGCCCTGTCGAAAAAAATGTTCCTTTTTACTGTGTTTTATGGTGATAAACGCAACAAGTCTTCATCGTGTTCTGTGCAGTAGCGGCCAGGTTGGTTGTCATTCAGTATTTCCAAAATATGAATATACACGTTTCCCTTAAAGTATCGCACGTTAATTCAAAAAACCAAGACAAATACATACTTGTGTTGTTCCTTGTTGTAAATTGTGTGTATGTGTATAGTTGTTGAGTGGGCGGGGTTGGGTGTTGTAGAAGGCGGGGTGTGTGTTGTATGGACCAATCAGAGGACTCGCTCTCCTCTCTTCTCCACTCCCATTGGTTACAATCTGTCTGTGTATCATGCCGACGTTACCTAGCTTTCTAGCGGTTAGCTAGCAGCTAATGTTAATGCTGGCGATTTCCGCCAGTTTTCCCATAATATTATCTAAGTACATCCTTCAATAAAACACAAAGTGTATCTGCATTCGGCCATTCCGCCGTTAACGGTAAGTTTATCTCACACGGTTGCTAACTTGCTGTTATTTACCTGTTAGTAATAGCAAGCTAACGGATAGTCAAAATGAAAAGACTTGCTTTTTTCGTTAGCTACCAAAAAATAGAGCTAGCTGTGGTAAAGAGACAAAAATGGTTCCTTAAGAAAACATTTCACTTTTCGTAAATTACCCGGTTTGGTTATATGAGGTGAGACTTAGAAGTGCTCCACCTCTATCCTGAACAGGTTAGCCAACGTTAGCACATCCACAAGCTACTGCTGCTGTGTTGTGTTTTCATGGCAACTCATGGCTGTTCATCTCGTCTCGTTATCTCTTTTTGTGCTATACATTATAAACTGAAGGTGATAAATGGTTCCTTTGTTAATAAAACTTCCCATGAATAACCCACGTCAGCCCTGTTGTAGATAAATGGCTGTAAAAGCTATTTTGTTTATAGTAAGACACCTGTAAGAATGATCATTTTCTTGAGCTTGAAGAAGACATTCCTAAATCATTCAAATACAGGCAGCAAAAATAATGGAATATATTGTAGTTTAAAACATGTATTTGCTTCTGTTGATTTAACTCCAGTTTGTGTAACATTACTACATGCGAGGCACAGACTGGGTCTACTGTTGTATGACAGGAACAATGATGTATTGCATTTGTGCATCCCTAGTTTGATAATAATCTTTCCTCCATTGTGTGACTGCTTTATTGCAGAGTGCTTCACTGTGTGTGAGACGATGAATGGAAACCCACCTTCAGCTGCGTGGAGATGACCTGCCACCCTTTTGGGAATGGTCAGAATGGGGCCAGATGTGCCCCTTCTAAATGAGTACAAGCAGGAGTTCTTCTGGAAGCGCTTCCCCCAAACAGTGTTAGGGGGTCCACGCTTCAAGTTGGGCTACTGTGCCCCACCATATGTATATGTCAATCAAGTAGTCTTGTTCTTGACACCATGGCTTTTTGGGGGCATCGGTACTCTGCTCTGCCAGCTGCAGCTGCTTCAGGAGCTCCATGGCGCAGTGCTCTCTGGTATGCTTATGTTCGGGGCTGCAGCGGGTGTCCAGGCCCTGGCGCTTTATGCTGCTCGAAGGAGTGGCACAGTGGAGAGACTAGGTGCACCCAACATCCTGGTTGATGAAGAAGAGGTGGAATTTACCCACTGTGTGAGCCCAGAGACGGTTCGATTCATTGCTCCTGGGAAGCGTTTTGGACTGAATGTGGTGCTGCATACAGTACTAGCTGGGGTGCTCTGTGGCTTTGGGACATGGTATGTGTTCCTTGGCAGACTGACTTCTCTCTATGGCAGCATTGGTGTATCCTTGGTAGTCTTTGTCCTGAGCTGGGTGACACTATGTATAGCTGAGTATTCACTCATTGTAAATACGGCTACAGAGACGGCCACTTTTCAGGCACAAGACACTTATGAGATCACCCCACTCACCCGTCCCCTCTACATTTTTATTTTCATCGCTGTGGACTTGGCTAATCGGTGAGCAACAACAAAACTGTCGTCTATTTAACTGAGAAGACATCTTATGGAATACTTACAGTATTTGCTGTCATAATAATATTAATATCTTGCTATGATGTAGGTTCTCAGACCCTGTCCCTGAGCTCCAACTGGCCAGCCAGATTCTCCACGTGCTGTTCCTCTTCCTACCTCTGCTGTGGGCACTAGGTATACTGCCTCCCCTGGATGCTCTGATCCTCTGGGGCATGGAACAGGCTCTTGTGTTTGGCTTAGGAGGCTCGCCCATGTCTAGCAACCTCAGGTACACACTGAAATAATTAGCTTTTGTCAACATGTTTACAGTCATGTTAGCAAATTTAGTTTTTGAAACTAATAAACTCCACAAACAGCCATATTTGCAAATCACACCAGTGGATCTTTTCTATCCTTTGAATTTAAATGAAGAATCTCTGTTTCTGATCAAGACTATGATTGTATTTGGCATTTCTTATATCTGATATGCTGTGTATAGCATGCTGGTTAAATAGTAACATTAGAGCCATATGCTGAGCCAATAATAATCCACGCTTGAAGTTTTTGGTGCTACAGTAGCTGTAATACTTTATTGCATTATACCCTGTCAAGATATTTATGGTCATATCACAATGCATTTTGAGATAAGATTTTTAAACATAGTATTTTTCTACATACCACATCTCTACGGTATTTCACTGCACATTGTCTAAAATGTGTCGAAACTACATAATAATCCAAACATAATGTTATCCTGACACTTGAATATCATGTTTTGAAGCTATAGTTTGAGTATTTTTACAGTATAAAAGCAAAAGTTTTGTTAATTCATATCCTGGTCGTATCCTTTTCTGTGGAAAACCAGTCCTCATCAGATTCTAATAGCTCCATTGAACTGACAAGTGTGACATTAGCCTGTGTATCATCAGTCCTACATTTTTGTGTGTACACTGTCCTACAGGCTGCTGTTGATGTTCGGTGTATCCGCCGGTGTAGCTGTGTGTAATTACTTCATCCCGTCAACTCTGGGTGTAGTTCTCTTCTCCATCTCTACGGGGTTTCTGCTGAGTCTGGACCTCAGCCAGGTTGGCACACTTTGCAGAGGTTCCAGGGCAGGCTTCAGGGACCCTGGATTGCGCAGAGGAGGGTCACCACCTCCTCTTCGCAGTTCCTTTGGCTGGAATCTGGGCTGCAGGGAGCTACTGCTATATTTGAGCCTGCTACTGGTGGCGATGGCGGAGGCAGGGCTGTTGCATCACTTCCTCGGTTCAGCTCAGTCCCAGAGCTTTGTTACAGGACCCCAGGCTCCTGTCAGCTACCTCCTCCTTGTACTCTTTTGCCTCTGTTGGGCTCTAAGAGAGATCCAGGGGGCCTATGTATGTGGAGGGGTATTCCTCAATCCCCTGTACCCTAAAGGCATGTCCAGTGTGCAAACGTTCAAGCAAAGGAACAGAAGATTGTACATCGCTGCTGCAATCAGAAGAGTCCTTCTTTATCTTGGTGAGCTTGTTATAAGGTATATTTTAAGTTTGCTTTTCTCCAATGTTCACATCTCTCTCAGGTGTCTGACCTGCACTTACTGTCTGTTTTATTTCACAGTGTCTCCATTTGCAATGATCGCTTTCCTGTCTATGGACACATCTCTTCAGCTGCTCCACAGGGTTTCCCTCTGTGTGGGATTCACACGAGCCTTTAGAGTGGTATACCGACACTCACTTTTGCTCACAGTAACAACATGACCTTAACATGCAAAAACTATTTATTATAATAGATCTTTTAAAGTATCTTCAGGTGAATTCTCAATGGGGCCAGCACAAATTATTCTTCTTTGTTTAAAAGAAAACTGAAGAGGGATAGAGAAAAACGGGTCCTCTTGACACAGCTTTTTAAAAATTTCTGTCTTGTCTTTTTTTTTTTTTTAATGAACTGTGATTAATCACTAAGTGCTCTTCACTTTTTTTGTGCCTGTCATGTTCACCATAATGATCACTCTATGTTGCTACGTAGGTGTGGCAAAGCTCAGAGGATGCTCTGCTGCAAATGGTGGTGGTAGTCTTGGTGCGGCTTGCAGCTGGAAACAATATACTGCCAGGTTGGGACAACTTGGGAACTGGAGTTCAGCTTCTCCTGGTGAGGTCAACATTAATTTTCCCCTAATTTTCACCCCACAATAGATCTTTATATACTGTATATCATGCCTGCATGGGCTTAATGATGCTAATTTTGACAGGTTGGACATTAAGGGACAGTGCTAACTACCCTATTACATGATTTCAAAACTCAAACAATATTTATCTCTGACATTTACACAATAATCCGGACTGCTTTTGAAAACGTAAATGTGAAAAGTTATGGGTACTGATATCTTCCTGTATCATCAATTTGACTGGCATATTGTGAGATTTTTTAAATTACAGAGCTTTTGTGTAAAAATATATTAAAAATACTCTGTGGACACTTTATTAGGTACACCCATACCACTTAATGTAACCAATACAACAAATCTGCAACAAACTCTACATTGCCCTCAATATGGATTTATGTTTAGCTTTTTGTTATGCTGCCTTTAGAGGTGTTAATGTAACTATATGATTATTAGTGAGGTTGTTGTTAGTGGTGATCCCAGTAGGACTCCTGATCAATAGATTCACCCAGTTCCTGACAACTACCATCTCAATAATAAACTTTTATTTAAATGAATACTTCTCAAACTATGTCAGTCACAATTTAGTCTGAGTCACTGGATGGAGACTGTAAGAACAAGTCGGCTATTTCCGCTGTGCTTTTCATGTGGCATTCTCCTCCCTTTCTGCTATCTGCAACATACGTTTTACTATGGAACACAACAACAACCAAACAGCAACCTACATATTGAAAATGGCATGTTTTGGTGAAGATTTGGATGGTGCAATAAGACTGGCATGCTTGTTTTTTTCTGTTAATTACTCATTTTAATGACAGTGCCTGCTTCCGTGCATGCAGAGAAAATGTCCCCTCTGACCTTAATTTGTGGGGACACCATTGCTGTGTCCTGGGCTTGGCGATGCCCAATATGATCGTGATTTGTTTAAATAGATACAAACAAGCCAGAGCTTTTGTTACCCTGAATGGACAGAATGATAAAATTGCACTTTATTATCTCAAAATGATAGAACTTTGCCTGAGCTGTTGTATTAGATATCATTAGATTTTACAGGTGTATCTAATAATGTTTTTGTTGGTTTTCCTGCAGTGAAGTTTAGGTTTGGTTTGCAAATATTAAAATAAAAAACAAAAATACATGATGTCGATTTTTTTTTAAATGCAATGAAGCACACAGATATTCTATATGTTGCACAGACATCAGCTGATAAGACTGATGGGGGTTCAGTAGATCAATCCTCTTCCCTTTTTGATTTTGATCCAGGTGGGACTCGTGTTTGACAGATTGACCCAGTTCCTGGCCAAGCTAAAGTTCACCCTAACTGTTTTGGTGACATCTTGGACAGAGAAGAAGCAGCGCCGTCAGTCGGCTGGAACTCTCCTGGCTCTGAATGCCTCCCTATGCCCACTGTTGCTAGCGGTGGTGACCCTCTCTGCCCTGCTCTCTGCCCCTTTGCTGCCCCTCTTCACACTGCCCATCTTCCTTGTGGGGTTTCCCAGGCCTCAGCGAAGTTGGCCAGGACCTGTGGGCACAGCCTGTCCCTGCCCAGACTCGATCTTCTACCAGCAAATGAGTGGAAGTCTGGCCTCTGCACTGAGGACGGCCTTTGCAAGAGGGTCACTGGGTTAGTTCTTCATACCTGATATCTTTTCTGTGTTATCTTTATAAGTAAACTGTGTTTCTATAAATCTGTATGTCGTAAAAATTCAATCGTATCACTGAGATTCCATGTATATTTTCACTTGTAATGTTTTTTTTGCATCTAGATAAGACAATAATGTTTGGAAATGTTATAAGCACCGAAAAATATGAATCAGTGATCATATTTTAAACAGGTTATTTCAAATTGATTGGCAATCAGACTAATCATGTCTAAAATGATATGTAGGTCCCTCAATGTCAGTTAAAAGTTGATTTTTTCCCCCCTTCAGTTACAGTGTACACAACACTTTTTTTCCTTTGATTTTGCTATTTGCAGTGCACAGGATCACACATACCAGTCAGCAGAACTGATACAGTATTCAAAAATATATATATTTTAGTTTTGACTTGTGCCATAATTGCAGTGACTGAACTTTCACAAGGGTCAAGTAGGGACCATATGCAGATCAAAGACCACTGAAGCATCACCTCATGGTTAAAAACTAAGAGGAGTGCTGTTGTGAGCAGCCTTTTTGGAGTACTGGCAGTAATGCGAGCTTACGTGATCCAGTTGAGCTTCCTGTGAAGTGACCCAAAAAAAAAGCTCTGATCTGTATTCATTACATCCAAATGTTTCCACAACATTAACTACATAATACTCGTAGGCTGAACCGAGCTGCTGCTACAATTTTGTTCTCTGCTCGATGAGGAGGGGACAAGAGAATTGTGATTATTTAACAATGCCGAGGTGATGTAATCAGTTTTATTGTCTTTTGTGAGCTTGGAATGCCGTACCTATGATGTATAATTCAGAATAGTCGCTTGTTAGGTTGACGCTCGCGGTCAAACGATGGCAGTTTGTAGTGTTCTTTTGCTCTGCTCACACTGGGGGCTGTGGAGCAGTGAGCAGGAAAGGAATCTGACCAGTGTGTCACTTCACATCATGAGGTAGCGGCTGGGACTATTCTGAGATGTCGTTATGGGACATGACATTATCCTTGAGCCAAGCGAGCACTAGTCAACTTAAAACAAAAGCCTCCTTCACCTTGCCACTGCCATTCATCTGTGTTGAAATGAACGTCTGTCTTCTGTCTCCAAAAATGAAAAGCCCACATTTTATAAAAAGAGCGACGTGTAAAAGGCTATTGGAAAGCTAAGAAGAGATGTAATATTTAGATCCCTGTGCAGTCATCCAGTTAAAACAGTACCATAACCTTCCTGTTCTATTGTGATGGTATGTGTCTCCATGCAGCTCATCCAGTAGTCATGTTATCCACATAGTCAGCAGAGGGATGCATGGCTGATGCAAAATGAAAGGGGTGTGCACCGAGAGTCCCATATGTGTGTTGCATGATGTATATGATGTGTGCTACCCTTCCTTGATGTCAGTTTACATATCACATGTCTTACATGTAAGATTCATGGATGACTCACAATTTTCTCTCCATTTGTAGGTTCTTTAGCCCCAGGCTCTCATTTTCTTGGCCGCTTTCAGGACCGTATGGTCTGGATAATGATCCTAGAGAGAGGATATGGCTACTGCACAGTCAACATTAAGGTACTACATCTTTTTGGTTTATTTAGAATCACCCATTGCAAAATTATATAGAATGCTGTGTTTGTTACAGGGCCTGGAGCTGCAGGAGACATCTTGTCACACAGTGGAGGCACGGAGAGTGGATGAGGTGTTCGAGGCTGCTTTTGAACGCCCTGAGAGGCTCGGCTTCACCCAAGGTTTTAACCTGCACTGGGGAAATGCCCTTACCCCTTGTGCAGCACTCGCGGTGAGAGTCTACTCTGATGCCCGAAATGTGCTGTCTGGTATTATTGACTCGCATGACAACTTGAGGAAACTCCAGGATGACTTCATGAAAGCACTGATCTGGTTGCTTCTCCGCTACTGTGTGCAGAAGCATAAAGGATTTCTGTGGAGCAATGATGAAGGGTCAGGGGTTGGAGGCATGAAATCCCAGTCTTCACAGTTAGCCCAGACTACTTGTAATCAACCACCTGAGGCTGTTGTGGTGGAATCCAATGTGTCTTCTCTCAGGTTCAGACAGGACAGCTCCTCTTTGACCTCTTTTGGTGATTGGTCAGATGAGGATGACTTATTTGGACCTCAGCCAGCTAGACGGACAGTAGCACTAGTGACTGCAGAAGCCCAGTCTGGACACACAGCCCTGCAGACTGGAGCCTCTCTGCCAGGCTCCGTGGAGATGGATAGTCTTTTTGAAAACATGGCTCTCTCTGCCCTACAGCCACTGCAGCCTCTGGGACTGGGCATTGGGATGCCAGCTGTGGATAAAGGCCATAGCGCAGAGTTTCTCAGAGAGAGCCCCGGTTCTCTCCCTCATCTGAACTTCAGCTGCCCCCAGTCGGAGGTTTTCAACCTCCCGACAGGGTGGAGGACAGCACCATTACTACCATCCCGCCTGATGTCACTCAGGCCTTTATTTCCTGAGGACTGGTTTCGGTTTACCTTGGGCCGGTTTGGGCCTGCTGTGCAGGGCGATACCTCAGAGGACATGACCAAAGCCTTGAAGGAGGATGAAGCCTTGAAAGAACTGCACGTTCAGGTTGTACTTTCATGTCTCATCTCACTGGGGGCAGAGTCTGCTTTCACCAGTCCTAGTTATGTCTACAGGCTCTACTGTGGGGATGTACCGTGGACAGAAGGACTCGACTGGCTGTCGTCAAGGAAAGAACTTTACCAGCTCGCACTTCGGGCTTTCAGGTAAAATTGACTCTAGAGTCTGATTTCTATGATCAGTAGAATCTATTTGTGCTAGAAGGTCCTGAGAATTCTGCCACTATGTTTTTGTTTGCCCCAGGTTCAGTTTCAAGCTGTTGTTTGATCAAGCAAGCCTGGGGCCAATGGAGTCCTCTGAGGAATTGTTCAGCACTTTGGAGGAATATGAAAGGGACTGGTTCATCGGCCTGGTGACAGAAAAAGGGTGGCATGACAGTGTCCTTCAGGAGAAACCCTTCCTATTCTCTTTAGGACAGGACCTCACTATGGTAACCACAGATCCCATTGCTTTTTTCAGTCCTTAGCATAAAATTTAGGTTACTCAAAATTGCAGTTTAGAGTTCAGATGAGATCATTTTCAATGAAATGTAACATTCTACTGTCCCTGTCCGTAGGGTACCTACACAGGGCGAGTCCTGTCCCTGCAGGAGCAGCTGGTACAGGTGGGCCGTCTGAATGGAGAGGGGGTGCGAGGCCAGTGGGCAAACCTCTCCTGGGAGCTTCTGTACGCTACTAATGACGACGAGGAGCGGTACAGCATCCAGGCTCACCCCTTCATGCTAAGAAACCTAACTGTTCAGGCAGCCGATCCCCCTCTAGGATACCCCATATATTCATCTGCCCCCCTTCATTTCCCCAGCCTCTGACCTGTGGTTCCACCTGCCCTCTTTACATACATATGAGAAAGGAAGGCAGTGTTTTTCAGTCGGTACTACCACAGCAAAATGTCAATTTCCAAAATGTTATAGAAAACTAATTTCGGAAACTACAGAAAATCAAGAGGAAAATTCAAAATCAAGGATTTACCTTTTACACTGTTGACTCACAAGTTGTGAAGAGTAATGTATGTATGGGAACCTACTTTGTTTTTCACATGAATTTGACTTTTTGAAAGAAGGAGCAGTGGTATCATCACTTTACTCCTGATCAAGTTGCAAAATAATTTTTAACAAATCGTATCTGACAATGTGGACTACTTCATAAAATGACACACTTGAAAATATAAACTGAATTTGAACATTTGATCCTTGAAACAAAGTTGAGCATTGATAGATTTCCACCAAAGCACATACATTATTGTGGTTTGTTTTTTAATGTTTGTGCTTAAATATAAAGTGATTAAATTTAGCCACCTCCCCTCTTGGAGACACCTACTGAATACCTCTGGTTTTATTGTACTTTTTAGTTTTCACACCTTTCATGTGATTTGTCCCCTCGATGTCCACAGAAAAGGGACAAGTTTTGTTAAAGATATCAAGGATGTGCCTTGGGTATGTCTTGCTGTATGTGTATGGTGTTTAGTGCTATTGTTTTGTTTACAATTCACTTGTTTACAATTTAGAATTGAAACTTAAATGAGTTTGTCCACAGTTTCTTGTACATATTGTTGATTTTTTTAAATGTGTAACTGTATATACTTATAATAAAATAGGCTGGCAAAAGGAATATTGCTATATTTCATTAAACAAAGTTGCCGGGGCAGAATTGATAATTAATTAATATTAATAATGAATTCAAAGTTTTATTAGTCATTCAAAAGGTCAGTGCAGATGTGTAATCAATGAAATGTTAGGGCCTTGGGTTATGCATTTGTAAAAGGGAATACAGCGGAATTTGTTACAACATTTGTTACAAAAAATAAGATTTAGTTTACATTTGAGATGGAAGGAGAGCGCAGAGATCTCAAAGCAGTTCTGTCCTTAAATCTTTTTCTTCTAGATGACGAATTGTTTGAACAGTCCAACATTTGGAATGTAATAGGTGGTTCCTCTTGAGAACATTTCAGGAGGTCTTAGCTTTAGTGAAGTATGCAGAGTCTGCATCCTGCAAAAGAGAAGGCGAGCTGTCAGCACTGAGTTTGTACTACTGTAAATGAAATCAAAATCTTTTTTATTCAAGGATGAAAACTGAATGTGCATCAAATCTTGAGCAATTTCGTGGTGGTCATGAGCATGACCCTGACATTGCTTTACCAGCATTTACTCACTGTTGAGGAATACTGCTTTGATTCTGAAAGGTTTTATAGGCTTTTTTGTCTTGACAAGGATACACCACAGACCCTTCTGAAGCATAAGCACGTGACACCACAATGGCCGGCCGGTTGGAACATGACCTTTCTGCATGGCCCTCAGCTGTCACTGTCCAGCAGAGGCCACCAGACACTGGTCAGTCAGCCAGTCAGCACTGCAGGGAAACAGTCATGCTCACTGTCAAACCCCAGCCACCGCCTTCTCCTTATTAGACTCAAGCAAGGTCAGAAGCAGCTGAGGCCCCCCAGCTGTTAAGAGACAGCTCTGAATAGCGTCTGCCTCCCTCGACTTTATTCAAGTCTTTTCAGTGTGTTCACAGAGTGAGAATTTCCTGAAGAATACAGCAGCAAGGCCAATCGTACAGAAAAAAACAAACAGGTACCACCAAAAAGGTGGTCTGATGTGCTCTGTGTAAAGTGAAGCTGCAGCTGTCACTAATACACCTGCACTGTCTCTGCTGCGACAAGTCAAAATATCTGCTGCAGCAATGTAGCTGCAACAACTGTTGACTTGATATAAAATAGTAATCTGCACATAGTAAGCTGAGATGAGACACATTCAAACTGTAGAATTCTGAAGTTAAACAAGATTAATGCAAACCACCTGAATTAGAAATGAAGGAAGCCGCAGCTGACACAAATTTAACAGTGACTCTCTTTCATCAGGTGTCCCTGCCAGTCATTAGAGTGAGCCATCATAAACAAAACCCTGTATATGATGGCTCACTCTAATGTTATTGTTTTACACCTGTGCTGCTAAGACGGGCCAAAATGTCTGCTGCGACCAAGGACTACAGCACTAAGATGTAGGAATAATTAAGTGAAATTATAACAAGTGGTCCTCTGCTGGGTTACATACAACATATATTCATGACATATGTAAATCATGTAACAATGAACATGGGCGAACATCAGGTGAGCATATCTGGACTTTCAATAAATCGGTATGACAAGAATGGAGAGGTAGTAAGGATAGTGGGCCAATCCTAATCTCCTTCCTAAGGCCTGAGCACTAAACCAACGTCACAGCCGTAGTGTTTGAGTTTGTGAGGGCTCGAAATAACAAAAAGTTAATTCACAGTTTGATCCACTGCTTAGCCGATCACTGCCTGTTTGGGACATTATAGTGTTCATACATTTTAGCAAACTACCAAAAATCAGGAAAGCCATTAACATCAGTAAGTTCTATGCAGAGATTCGACTGAAAATATGAGCAGCTCTGCAAATAAATAGCCATGGCAGTAAGCAGGTAGATGCTGCCCCTTCCTAGCTGATTTCCTCCCAACACCATCAACGCTTGGTTTGTGTACATTTTGTTGGGGGAAGGACAACCATGTTCATTGCATATCACCAATTTTGCTATGAAAAAGTCCTTCTGGAAAGTTTCACAAGACAAGACAAAAAGTCCACATCAGAGCCCCTATGCACTTGATGACTTGACAGCCCTCGTGCACTAGCAGTAATGCGTCTCAAAGTCTGAGTGTGACGATTGGGAATGAACCACTGTGTTTTAGTAATGCACCAAACTAAGGGTGGTGTCTTGCCTGCAGTTGAGTCATGAAAGCAAGTCACCCCCAAAATATTCTCATATTATTAGAGGTATTTGATAAAAACATGATGATATTTAATTTTCCATGTCCTACATACTAATAATATGCCGAGGTTTTAGGGTGAGTTTGCAACCAAACGACTCTGTACACGTAGAGATTATGTACCTACCAGACCAGCTTTGAAATTCTGCACCCGTTTTCTTCCCAACAGGTTTGTGACAGACCAGGCAAACGTGGGAGTGTACTGCCAGGCGTAGTAAAACAGGAGGAAGGGCTGCTGAGCAATCCACATTTCCTTGACACCGTTGGCAATTCCCACCAGCATTAAACGCACACAGCGACTCGTTGGCATCTTGTGTTCCTGGTTACCAACTGAGGCCACGGGCTTATGCAATGGAAAGAAAACTGATTACTGAAAACAAACCACAGAAATAGATACATATAACCAACAACAAATGAGATGCATTACCTTGTTGACCTCCTCTGTGAAGGCATTGTTGACGATCTGCGACTGCACCGGCCCTGGACACACTGTGCTGATGAGTATTCTTGGACAGTCGGTCAGCTCAGTTCGAAGGGAATTAAAGAAACCCTGAGGACAATATAGTTACAATCAGAAATAAGAATAACACAGGTGGGACAGGTAATCATTTCTAAAGATATTTATTTTACATATATAACTAATACTATGAGCTTACATTGAACAAACTGAATTAAAAACATTAAGAATCCCTGAAACCCAAGTGCAATCTGCAATCCCCTCACCTGAAGAGCGTGTTTGCTGGCGGAGTACCCTGTTGACAGGGGCGCCCCGGCGATGCCGGCTATGCTGCTGACAGTCACAATGCTGCCGGTGCCTCGTTGTGTCATGTGAGGCAGCACCTGCTTGGTTATAGAGACTGTCCCTAGGAAGTTGAGCTCCATCAAGGCCTGGTACACATCAACACTGGTCTCCAAGCATAAGGAGCGCTGGCTTCGGCCGCCATTGTTAATTAGGACATCGATCTGATAAAGGACGGAAAAGTGGACAGGATCAGTAAATAAAACAACAATATGGTTTCAACTCTAATTTCTTTAAACTAACAATGCATGGACAGAATACTTGGCTTAATCAATGTTGCATCTGTACATAGTATAATGAACATTTTATGGCTTGAATATAGTGTGTTTCAAATAAGATATTGGATTCAGTTGTTAATCAAATAAAAACGTTCTTGTTGTGATGAAAGTAATGCTAAGAAAGTGTTGAATTGTAAAAGAGCAACAGCAGTGCCCTTACATGCCCGAAGTACTGAATCACAGTTTTCGTTTTTTCCTCATGTGATGTCCTCTCCAGCAAATCAAGTGGAAGAACAAGAATATCTCCATCCTCGAGGTCAGAGGACTCTTGAAGAATAAATGACAAAAATAATTCAGCTGGTCACCACTGAGCGAATGAAAACCAAACTAACTCACTAAATCCTACAGAAGCATCATGTCATCACTGTATTAGACTGCAGGGTTGGTCCTGCAGTTCAAAAGCACTTGTGAATGTTAAGCAGGGTTTCCTTTGGCTAGACCATGCAGTGCTTTGCAAAAGAAGAATAGTTTTTTAAACTTCCTCACCTAAACAGCAACGTTTCACTCTGTTTAACTCATCCTCACGGCGAGCAGACAGGACCAGACGTGACCCGCACTTTGCCAGCTGGTAGGCCAACTCTTCTCCAATACCACTGGAGGCTCCAGTCACCCAAACCACCAGGCCTTTCAGCTTAGTCTCTGGTTCACACAAAGAAAACATTTATTTGGCTACATAACTTGACTGTTTTAAACACAGCATACTGTCAATAACCCTTCCATTACCACAAAAACAGACCTTTGTAACAGAACACAGTTTGACAAGATGAAGCAGGTAAAACGTTGGTGTAAATAATAAATGAATGTCAGATGAATTCCATTTAGCTGCTTCATCTTCAGGGCCACTGTCATCACTTACTGGGACACTTGAATAGAGCAGATATTATTATTATTATTAGTGACACCTGTGCTTTTCCTGCTATGACAAAGAAAAATGTCTGCTGTGAAAAATTCCTACGGAATCAGTTTGAATCCTCAAGAATTGTCTTAAAGATTAAGATTTTACAAACAAAACAAAGATTAATGCTATTACAGGGTCGGCCAATTATCAGATCTGATATTCAGCATTTTTCCTGACTTTGGTATTGTTTTGTTTGTTTTTTAAACTTGATTCAAATAAAATAATAAAATAAATTAATTTCAAAATGTACTGCTTTGGCTTTGACACATAACAGCCTACAGTGGAGCATAAATGTTGGAAAGTTTTTGTTTCTGAAGCAACAAAGGCATTTTATCAAAGTTTTGTACTGGAGTTTGTGTAACTTAAAAATTTGACACCAGTATTTTCATTTCTACTGCAAATGTATACCACTTCGTTATCGGTCTGCTTAATTACTAATAATTAATATCAGAGCTATAAAACCATATTAGTCCAGCCCTAAATGTTATAGCCTGAGCTACCTACCAGTATATAAACTAGTTAAAATTTGCCACATCTTAACTGGCTCTACTAATACATCGCTGCGAACACATTAAATATAATTCTTTGTTCTCCTCTCACTTACAGCACAACAGACATAATTAATTCACATCTTCCTCAAAATATTATCTGTGACATGTGTTTAATACAGTGGGGGTTTTACATCTGTTCTGTGTTGCCCTTGACAGTGACAGTGATAGCTCAAGTAGAGCATGATCTTCCTTTTATGACACAATATTCATCTCACAGCTATAGTTACTTTAAAAGTCCATATCTGATTGTTAATTAACCTCTAAAAACTCATCAGTGAATCAAAGTTACACATTTAAAAGTTATGTTCATGAAAATAATACCTTCCTGCCTTAAAATTGATTTAATGTGACTCTACACTGTTCTCACTTTTCTCTCCGTGCATCTCTCGACATTTGCTGCAGCTCAAGCACACCCTACAGCTACACCATGAATAGTTGCAATAGTTGTAAATATTGGAGTCATTTAGCTATGAATGTTTGAACTTGTAGGCTTGTTACAGATGAAACCATACTGAGTCTGTGTATCTGTCTGTCTGATTGTCTGGACTGCAGTATCAAGGTGGAAATGCTCAGTTATGGTGTTGACTGCTTATTTTGGACAGTGTGTGTCTTCTAGTATATGAAAAACACAATATGGACATGTTTTTTTTTTTAAATGATCAGAGGGGGTCTTCCAGATTAATAATTTTACATATAAAACTGAAGCAGCTTTACTTTACACACACCCTTGGCAGACAGTATAGTGCTTTCACTGGTGGATAATTGTGCATTTAATACTTTTATTTTTGTAACAGAGCTGTTCGACCTCGGTATGTTTACGAGTACACTGAGCTAAAGGATTTTAGGTTCACTTTCTAAACATCACACAAGTGAAGTTCGGCCTTTGAAGAGCTCACAGGAACACGTGAGACGTCTGAAGTTAGCCAATTGACCACTAACAGCCACAAGGACAGGTTTTAGTAGCTCACCTGGCCTGTGTCCTACCAGAGCTGCCCACAGCAGAGTGAAGTCTGCATCCGCGACAATGAAACACGCGAAGTGAGCGAGTAAACACAGCGCTATGAAACAGCACAGAACAGATATGATGCAGCAATCCATTTGTTAGAGAGCAACGAGCTGGAAAACTCACACACTTGTCTCAGTAGCTGTTGCAACAAAAACTGCAACAACACAAATACCGCTGACGGTTATGACGTCACGTCCTCTACATCATTTTCAAAATAAAGGCTCAGAAGCAGTAGCAAATAGACAAACATAAAAGACAGAAAATAAATGCAGGCCTGTATTTCTGTCAACTTTTTATGTGCTTTAGTAAATCATATTTCCACTTTTAGTTTTACTACATCATGCAGGGTTATCTGTCTGTCTACACTGAACAAAAATAAAAATGCAAATGTTATTTTTTTTCTGACAGAGAAAAAGTTAGAATGATCTAATTTCTGTTCCTAGGGTTAGAAAAGGGTTACAACTTTCTCAACCACTGAGTTAATCCACACCCTAGTTAAGTGTGGCTTTAAAGGACAATGATAAAATAATGTAACCAGAACATACATACATGTATATATGCTTTACATGTATTTACATGTGTAGAAACAATGAAACCTTGACTAAAGAGTCTCCCTGATAGTGGCTATTTTGTTTTCCACTCTCCCATTAAGCTTTGACTGGTGAAGAACCAGCAACAGTTTCTGTATGCACAGTATCTCCAATATGAGCCACTGAAGCTTGTAACTCCTTTCGAGGAGCCATAGGTGTCTTGGTGGCCTCCCTCACGAGTTCTTACATGGTCGCCCTGCTCTTTGCAGATTTACACATGTACCATATTCCTTCCATTTCTGTATGATGGATTTAACTGTACTCCAATGGATAATTAAATTAGTTGGAGTTTTTCTTGTATCCATCCCCTGATTTATACTTGTCATTAACCTTTTGACAAAGTTACTTGGAGTGTTCTTTTGTCCTCATGGTTTAGTTATAGCCAAGAGTACTGATTCACCAGTGACTGGACCTTCCAGAAACAGGTGTCTTAAAACTACAATCACCTAAGACACATTTACTGCACTGAGATGGTCTCCATTTCACTAATTGTGTGACTTCTAGCACCAAATAGCTAAACCAGTATTGAAATAGGTAAGTCACTTTAATGGGGTTGAAAACTTTGGAAGTCATGTTTTACATTATATGCTTTAATTAATTGACATTACTTTGTAGAGCACACTCTGACCCTGTTACCCTAAACCTCCTAATCATGGGACGACAAGATGTTTCTCATTAACAGACTGTCTTTGCAGACACCAACTTAGGGGACAAAGACAGTGGAGGCTGATCAGTTTTGGTCCTCCTACATCACGCACTACCTACCTAACCAGCAGGTACAAAAAAAATGGTAATAGGACAGTCAGAATCAGAAAAAAGAACTGTAGTGCTGTCAATGGAGCCCCAACCTGGAGGACTGAGACCTGAATGGAATCACACAGTGGAGGTCCTCTCTAGAGGGAAAAAGTTTGTCAGACTCGTAGCTCAACTAGTCATTCTTTTTCAACTTTTATGACTAACTTGTGATTATTTGATAAATTCAGATGTAGCATTTGAAGGTGCGGTTGTTAAAATCCCAATTTTCAGCACTTGAAATAGCTATTCTTAACTCTGTACTGCATAACCTGTCATCCTACTAGGCACACCCATGAGGTTATATAATTCCAACCTTTTGCCCTTTTCCCTCCAAGTGTGAGTAAAAATGGACTTTCTAGCTTAACTTTGTAATTTTATTTAGTTAATATTTCACAGTGATGTTTGTCTCACGGTTGTTTTGGATGTCTTTAATTTGTTCTGCATTAGATTCCTATGTACAAATATCCTGAAGAAAATGGAAATGCCAAGATAGTGCAAGGATGAATTAATACAGTAAGTTCAAGTAATGTAGCCAATATACATCATTCATTTAACAACTTGCTAGTACTGACATTTTGATTTGATCTGTAACTGTATTTATTTTGTCTTTGTGTATTTATTTCCTCCTTTATGTATCAAAAAAAAAAAATCCATCCATTCATCCATCCACCTAACCAACATTATCTAACACAGAAATTGTTAGAATGGCTTTCTGTATCCTGTGTTTAAATGTGCACTCTACATCAGATGTTCTGTGAGGCAAGGCCGAGGTAATTTTTTCATGGCCGTTTGAGTTAGATTGAACATCTTTGGTGGAAAATGGATTCTCAAGCCCCTCCACCAAATGATGGGCAGTAGAAAAAAAGGCCTCAGTGAGAGAGGATGCCTCCAAAGTATCTACAAGACTATAAGACTGGACTTCATGATCAGCGCATTAAGAAGCCAGGAAAGAGGGCAGAACCTGTTTTAGAAAATTCTGGCTGCTTTAATAAAATGGGAGGTAGCACAGTAACACAGAGGGGGATTCAGAAGATCCCAGGAGGCCCAATATACTCAATATGCCTCTAACCAGCCCCTATATTGAAGCCCCCTGTGAGAAAACACAATCTGAAACTCATTTATACGAATCACTATCCACTCTAAATAGTAGAAAACGTTCCCAGTCTGTCCAAGCACCTTTTTCTTATAGCTACAGGCACTCTGCCTTTTGTGAGCTGAAGAGACCTACTTCAGTCCCCATTACTCAGTATGGTGCAGAGTCCCAGGTTCAGAAACAGTCACCCTCAACAGCAAACCCAGTGTCTTTTCCTTGCATACCTGATAGTTCAGCATTTCCATCCCATGGACTTAGTTCTCATGTACCTTCAAGCTGTGTTTTGTTACCCAAATTCATTTCACCCGTTAGCCAGTAAGCCAGCCTCTTATCTCCACCAGCACCTTAAAATGCTAACTCACTGGCCTCCCAACCAAGTGCCACCAGTCTCCCCCTCCCTTGTGGTGCTGCATCAAGCATATCCCATTGTTTCATTTGAAGGGGCCTATACCACAGCTCAAACAATCCATGGCCTTCAGTCAGCCAGCTAAAGGGACCCTATTCTCATGTCTGACACAACCTCCACCCGTTACTGTTCCTCAAGTTTCATCAGTCAGTTTACAGCCTTCTATTTTGCAAGTAATGTTGCTCCATACTCATATCAATCCATACCTCAGCAGTCTGTAGAGCCTCAGTCCCATTATCCTGTCTCCCAAAAACTCCAGTTTCATATGGCGTACACCTCACTGGAGTTGCCCTTAATTTGAATTATTCTTTGCCCTTTTCACTCTTGTACAGCAGATTATGGGTTCAAGATATTCATCATGACTACAGGGGCCCTCTTTCCCCCAAATCCCCCAAACTCCTGCCATTAGAGGAGCCTGACCTGCACAGATATTATATCCTATTGGATCACCTGTCTAGCCTCGGCTTGCTACTATACTCTGACCATGATCTACAACCTTTCACCATGGCCCTGGCAGCATTAGAACAGTATGGTGAACCAAATAAACTAGCACTGAAGGAAATATAGACAATATTAATGTTGCTTGTGGAGGTGCTGAGAGTTTTCAAAACTTTGCAGTTAGAGTGAGGTCGCTAGTGGTTATGCTACAGTCTTTCAAACCAGGAGAAGATGCAGCAGTCTGTACTTCACATGTTAAGCATTTGTTGAGTAAGCTTCCCATGGAGCTAATTTCCAACTTTACCTGGTATGCCTGCTCAGCCTCTCCTGATGCCCACTATTATTTAGTAGACTTTGCAGCTTGGTTTGAAGGGGAGGCAGAATATCTCGCAGTGGTAATGCAAACCAGCAACCTGAATACTGGTTTTCCTCAAATGCAAAAGAAAGAAACCAATCAAAGATTCAAGATTCCAACAGCCACCGTTCTCCATGGGGCTGATTGAAAGTCTTCACATGGACGCAGCACAAGAGGAAAGGAGCCACTATTTCATTTAAGCTACCAATGTGCATATTGTCAATCTACCTCCCACTACCTAACACACTGTAAAAACCTGAGAGGCTTAAGCACAGACAAAGTGTCAAAATGGTTCAAAGGGCAGAGCAGATGTTGGAAATGTGGCAGAACTCACAAAGCAGCAGACTATATACTATTCTTGCCCTAAATGTAATGGCCATCATCTAGGCATATTGCAAGATGTAAACAGAACGCAAACATCCAGATACATAAACCCACCCAATGTACTATTTAAGACTTAGCAACAAAGTCAAGACAGTTGGCACCTATACTATGTTAGATGATGGATGTGATAACACTATGTTTCTTCCAGTTGCAGCAAAATACCTTGGTTTAGCAGGAGAGCCAGAAAAATATAAGATATGCACAGTGAGACAGCAGACAGGAATAATAGAAGGCAAAATCATACACCTGAACATTTCTGCCGCTTCATGCCTTAACTGACTGTAGATTCACCTCTGAAATGTTTGTTGAACAGAGTCATCCTGTGGATAAACTAAAGCAACACTATCCACATTTGCAATGCTCTTCTAGTAAACTCCCTCTCCAAGGTCCACCCACACATTCTTCTTGGATCATACAATCCATTTCTCATCACGCCTATGGAAAGAGGCACATATAGCTCACAGGGAGTGGCAGCTGCATTGAGAACAAGGTTTAGATGGGCATTTCAAGGACCTAAATTCCTTGGTGAGTCACCTGATTCTATCCAGAGCCTATTTCTTCACGAGAAAACCCTTAAACTGAGCTGAAACAACATGTTAAGCAGTTATATTAAGTTGATAAACTTCAGGAGGGAAAAGTTGATCACTAGGTGAAAACAGGAAAAGGAGGCCAATTATAATACAAGTAGATACTGATGGAACTAAACGCTACGCAATCCTCTGCAAAGAAAGAAAGGTTCACCCAAACTAAAGGCCTCAGTACAATCAGTAATACCTCAAATGCTCAAGATGGTAATTCCATTTTGAAACCTTGCCAACCTGAGGAAGTGTTACACACTGTGCTAGTGGAGATAGAACGAATTTTATATTCCAAACTGATTGGTTATACATCTGACAAAGCACACCCTGATCCTGTTACCCTAAACCTCCTAATCATGGGATGGCAAGATGTTTCTCATTCACAGGCTGTCTTAGCAGACACCAGCTTAGGGTACGAAGATGGTGGAGGCACAGTCAAGTACTGGCGGATCAGTTTTGACCCTCCTGTAACTACCTGAAGGACTGAGACCTGAAGGTAAGGTGTCCCATGTTGTACCCAGTCATGTTGGAAGGAATCACACAGTATCTCGAAGGAGAAAATATTTGTTAGACCTGTTGCCAGACTAGTAATTATTTCCCAGTTTGACTGTAACTCTAATGAGTAACTTGTAATTATTTGATAAATTCAAATGCACCATTCGAAGGTGTGGCTGTTTTAAGCACCTCGCTTCTGGAGAAATCAGACACCTAAGTCAGTACTGCATAACCTGTCATCCTACTAGGCACACCCAGAGGTTATATAACCACACCCTTTTGGCCTTTGGCCCTTTTCCCTCCAAAACCACTGCACCAAGAACAAAGAGAATCACTGTGAGTTAAAAATGGAGCTTCTAACTTATCTTTGTTATTTTGTTTGGTTAATATTTCACAGTGATGACTGTCTCATGGTTGTTTTGGATGTCTTTCATTTGTATTGCATTAGAATCCTATGTGTAAATACCTTGAAGAAAATGGAAATGCCAAGGATGCATTAATGAAGTAAGGTGAAGTA
>OMNN01051640.1:0-10913 GCA_900302755.1 Chromis chromis | reverse complement strand
AAATATGACAACTTAAATTGTTGATGATAGTCTGTGTAATTGTAATCCGGCTCCTTGAATATCAGCAGCTAGGGAAATTAATTTCTACTGACATTTTTGCAAAGCTCTCCATCACTTTGTTTTCTTGTGCTGTTGTTGTTATTTCCCCCAGAGACTGTGTGAATAACAAGCTTTTCAACTCTAGTACAGTACATAACTACAGTAAACACTAGTTTTATCTGGGTTGAAATTAAATTGAATTGTTTCTATTCCCAGTTCATCCATAGAAAATATTACAAGAAAAGATTAGCTTCACAGCATTATAATATCTAATATAAATATAAGCTTGAATTTAATAAGACTTCCATAATTAGGATACTGAAAGGCGTTTTCATTAAACAGGGGTTTCATTTAAATATTGACTGTTTTCAGTGATAGAATTCTTACTCTCAGCAAGTCTAACCTTTTGTAAGCCTTTTTTTTTTCTTTTGTCTTTTGTCTTTTTATTTTTTACAGCAAATCAACAAGAAGCTGTGATTCCAGACTTCAAAATCTACAAGAACCATTTGATTATATGAGAACAACTTGTCCCGAATGGTAGCATTATTGGACCTACAAAATGAAAAGACATTTTGCCTCCAAAGGTCAAACTCACATAAGTGGGGGTGCCATAATTTCAGGACTAATTAGGAGTCGACTGGAAAGAGTTGTGAATCACAGTCCTTGCCTTTTGAACTCACTTCAAAGACATCAGAGTGCTTAGCACTGTGGTTTGACAGCTCCACACTCATAAGGACAGGCTGATCTTTGTCCCCTTTCACCATTTAATTCCCTGAATGGACTCGAGCTAATTGGAGATCATTATCGTGATGGTATGATGTATTAGAATGATGTCGTCCTGTTTAAAGACCTACAGAGGAAGTCGAGGGGAAAAGGGAAGGATGTCTTAATATCTGCTAACATGCGATTAAAATGTAAACAGTATTTGTCTTCTTTCAGTTTTATTTTGTTAAACAATATAGATGTATTGCTTTGCATTCAGTGTACAGAACTGGAGTGCCTCACATGTTTTGCATAGCAGCAGAACCTTACTAACCAAATATAAGTTGTCATGTCACTCTTAACAAGAATAGGTGGTTCCAGCGAGTACAAAGCCAAACTATGTCTCCCTGCGGGTGCACTAAATCCAAAGTTGATAAACACATGAGTTAGCACCCCTGTGATTCAGCACACAGTCTAATGTACTAAGTTTGATAAGTGAAGGGCAAAACCACACTCATGCATTTTCATCAGCCGCCCCTGGACAAGGCTCAGACACACATTTCAATACCTCAGAGAGCCCTTACACAACAGATAGGCAGACTGTAGCTGTAATGTACATCCCAGAACAGCCATTATTGGAAAGAGGTTGTGAGGATGTCGTATTGAGGAGACAGTTAAAACAGTTTAATGAGAACTTGGATACTTGCTTAAAAAATTTACGACAAAGGATAAACTGAGCGTCCGTCGATAGACAAGCCTCAGCAAAGACCAAATAGAACACCTAAATTTGGATTAAGGAGTATATATACCTCAAGCTGTGGCTGCTGTGCATCGCTGTGTTCCTCTATGTATTTCACAAATACAGTACAGTACTTCACTATAGCTTTCTAATAGGGGTAAATATCAGCACCCTTTTCCTTTTTAAGGCTTGCCTGAACCCTCTAACACACTGTCTACCTCAGTAACCTTTCCCTGGCAGCAGAGAATGCCAGTTATAAATACTGCTGGCCAGGAACATGACAATATATCCTGGATCAAATATACAAATGTGTTTTAGAGAAGTCAGCAACCAGCCATCCATAACTGAAGTTGAGTGAGCAGAACTTTTGCAGGAAGGTTGTTTCAAGGAAGCTTGTTGGGTTCTGAAAATGCATGCTGACTGTTTGCCTCCAATTTCCTTTCTGTCCTTTCCTTAATACTCATAGTTTGAAACAGTTTGTTTCACAGTTAAGCAAGCAAATCTTGCATATTTTTTTAAACAAAAGAAAAAACAAATCATGTTGTGAATGCAACCGTTAACAATGACTATTTTTTATAGCATGGTGCTTCGTGCCATAAAAAACACTTTTTTTATGGCCATTTTGATTTTGATCTGTTGTGTGCACAAGTTATCCATGAAAAAGTTCACATATGATTAAAGGAAGCGTGAAACTGTCAATGAGATTTTCTTAGTCATCGAGTGACTACATGTTTATTTTAGGGGTAATGTGGTGTTTTGGAATAAGTTGGCATGACTTATTCACTTATTCAGCATTGTTAATAATGACTGCATAGTGAGTGAATCCTGACTGTGGCTCGCCAGGTGAAAATGGAAAACAATACACTGGTCATTACAGAAACATTTTCAGCTAGTTTACGTGGTCCTGCTAATTTTTGTCTGGCAGGTCGCTCATCATTCAACCTCCAGCTACAGCAGTGATCTTTCAGACCAAATCATGCAGTGGGCAGCAGCATGTGCTCATACTCTTGCAATTCAATTCACTTTGAATGGAACATGATGTGTGAGGGGATTTCACAGCATCATCTCAGATGCTGTGGATTGATTTCTGAGTAGAAACGGTGTTGTAAATATCTGGGGAAATCTCTATTCACAGAACTGTTAGCATCACCTACGTCAATGTCTGCAAGTGCAGAGCTTGACACAGCTATTCTGGACCTTCAAGTACAGAGACCGGAACTGAAATATTAAAACTATGAAGCTTCAATAAAGAGGAGAATGGCCTCTAACTTTCACATTTGGTGAGGCCAAGAAGACCTCCACAGGGATGCAGCGAGGTCCCTGAACTATCTGAACATGGTCGTCTCATTACGAGCAGCATACATTTTCACTGACTCACTGAACTTCTTCCTTTGTCAGGTAGTAACACCAGAAATGTAGCCCTCACAGGCCCTTTATTACAGTCAGCATGCAAAGGATGTATTTGGTCAAAGGTTAGAAGACTATCCAGTGAATGGAAACTTTATTATTCAGTTGTTTCTTTACAATATGGCCTGGTGCTAAACCCATATTACTTCATTCACTGCTCCCTTACAAGATAATCCACATTGTAGCTTTTATTATAAGTTGTGAATTAGACCCCAAGATATCTGAACTCATAGACTTAACAATCTACTTTTTCCCTGGGACACAACCATGGTCTTACACTGGCTTATATTCATTTAGACCAGCTACAAGCCTCTCCAGGACTCATAAGACATCAAAATGCTGTTTAACTAAAAGGATAACATCATCTGCAAAACACATTAATGCCACTGTAAAGACACCAAACAAGTGTGCAAGTGAAAACATCATTTTGCATCAGGAATCTCCATCAGGAACACATGTTGGCTCACATCACCATGGTTTAGGTCAGCAGGCATATTTATCATTGCACACCAGTTTGTTTACATGTGTGAGGCTGCGTGCTTTATCTGTTGTAATGGCTTTTATGTAGCAGACCATTCAGTCCCACTGCTCTTAGTGATGTTTTATAGTTGAAGTGCCATGTCCGGTGTTCATCAAATTCATTTATGCAGTTGCACAGATGGGATTACTCTCATCGAGACTTTTACCATGTCTCACTTTTGCAGCAAAAGTTTTCCTTTTGAGCCGGCGTACCAGACCAAAAGAATAACTGCAGGAACACCATCAGTTTGCCAAGGTATGTTGTCTTTCAGAGTGATCCTGTTGTCTTTCCATCTCCTCCTACAACCTGCAAGTCTCGTCTTTCACTTGATTTAGTTCCTCATCTGTCAACTCTGGTTCTAAAAATTTACAGCCTACCATCAAACTGAGATGAC
This sequence comes from Chromis chromis, assembly GCA_900302755.1. NCBI lineage: Eukaryota > Metazoa > Chordata > Actinopteri > Pomacentridae > Chromis > Chromis chromis. The sequence goes on along the minus strand of OMNN01051640.1, from coordinate 7,112 downwards.
TTGTAGCCAACCTCATAATAGTCTTGGGGTAATCCATCATTGCAATTAACTAGAGTTTTCAGGAAGTCTGCCTATGTCTTTGCAATCACCAGCACATGACTATGCTGGTAAATAGGTTTTGTAATGAGTATGGCAAACCCTAGCACAGTTGGGAGAATGGCAATTTTCTGTGTTTACGTTTGATCCAATTTCAGTTTAGATAAAAATGATTCATGTAAAAATCTAGGTCTTTGGAAAGCGGTAGAGAGCTCATGCAAGTAGCTCTGATATACTCTGTAGTCGTTGCACACTGTTTTGTTATTTTGATTGTCCACGCCAGAAGTAGAGTGCAAAGTTAGCATGACCTATAGACATGATACTGTACATTACTAATAAAGTTTTATGGTTTAAGTTATTTATAAGTCATATCTCGCTTTTAGTCATATGGTACTTTGATTCTTCTTAACTGTTATGAGCAGGCTGAAACAACAAGAAGGTCAACATCAAGGTACAAATCATTGTAATGCAAGGAAAGGACACTCAAGAAAAAAAAAACTGTGAATCAAGCTGATAATGCACTGTACCATTCTCTAATATCACATACTGGATTGAATTTGTGAAGATCACTACTAGTCTCTGGCATTTGTGTAGTTTTTTTTAGCAACTGAGGATGAATCTGCAATTGTCAATGGCTGCCTGGGCATTGCCTGCTGGATCCGAGATGAGAGATGACAAAATCAGTGATAATGACTGTATTCCCCTAATTACAGGCCTATTTCAAAATACTGCTCACAGTTATATCATTTATCATCACACTGGTTGTTTATTGGCCATGGCATGACTTATGTGGACTATGTGCCTGTGTAGATCACTGATCCAAAAGCTGAATGAGTGTTTACAGGTCACAGTCTCCTGACTTCTTTTAACCCAATGGGGTTTTTAGTTTCCCAGAGCCAGGATAATCTCTTACTTGGACTTCTGTAACTAGGATATGATGATTACACAGAAAAAACATATGTTATCCCAAAACTAAATCCAAACCAGGGAACTAGTAGTCTGTATATTTGTTATCGGCAATCACTCTATAGTTCTATCCAGATTCAGCAGACTATTGGTGGGAGTAGAAGATTTGGCAGCAAATTACACTGTAATGCAGGGACCATGCTTGTGTGCTGGCCACGCATACTGATGCACGCACACACACACACACACACACACACACACACACACACACACACAAAGAGCATGTTACACTCTACAGAGCAACGCTGATGGAGAGTCTGTTTGTTTCCCATCTGTTTCTCCCTTTCAGTCTACTGAGCTGTTCTCTGTCTTTTCTGCTGGTAGAATTTCACTCATTCTTAATTGATTTGTAACTATGCCTTTGCCATTTTGATCACCCTGGCACAAAAACACAAATATGTGTTGATGCAACAGAATTTTATCCCTTGTAATTATTGGACAAATATGTATTAAAGCAGTTGGAACCTCGTACCAAAGGCAAAATATTCCAGATCTTATGAATCTGACTACAGCATGTTTTACCATGTTCTTGGTGTCAGAGTTAAATATTTTGCTGGAGGTGAATAGACTTGATAAGGAATTTGCCAATGGTGTCAATTCCAATAAGATAAACGATCTATCTTATTAAAATTTCTTGGTGAGTTTAGGCTTACATCATTAATGGTGGAAGGTGGGTGCTGTGAGGAATATGTGTACACCCACAGATGCATTTATGCAAAATTTACATTGGAATTTATGCAGCCTGGTGGATTTTTTCCCCCCTTATTTGTATTAAGAGAGTCTCTGTGTTCTGTTGTGCACACAGAGCACTGCCTAACCCACCAACAACCTGTGGAGGTAAGGAGATGAAAACAAACAATCTGTCAAGCGAGAGTGCTGACAGCTGTTGATTTGAAGACAGACAGATGAGGTAGATAGGAAGGATATCTATCTGAAACACAGCAGACCAAAACTATCCGATAGTTAGCCTGCATATCTTAGGCCTGTATGTTCAGGACTTTGTTTTTGTCATTTTAACAAATGGACACCAAAAATCACATGCTGGTGGGTTGCTTAGGTGCTCAAAGTGCTATGCCGCTAGCTGAAGGATAAGTGCAAAGACAATTTTATTCTGGAGTTCCAAATCCTTGTATATGAGAATAACATTTAAATTTAAAATGTCAAGCTTTCCCTTTTAAGCCTCCGCTTCTATTGCATGAATTGATTGTTATTGATCATGACTGATGTTCATTGTTCAGCTCACAAATGTAATTTCCATCTTCTGCTTAGCATTTGGAAGAGGGACGTGACAAAAATGTTAAACAGCCTCTTTCTGTCTTGTTTATTTCCTTGTTTTTAGCGTACACTGATGGATATTTCAGCCATCCCTAGATTTCTGGTGGGTTTTATAAACCGTCACTGCTGTATGTCCCAGAAACTGTACATTAGTCACCAGGCTATTACCCCTGTTGAAGTCAATTGCACCTGATCCTGGAAATCCTCCACATGCACAGATCCACGTTATAGGCTGCTGTCTGAGGGAGGATGTACGTTAGCCGCATCTGGGGGTTTGTGTGCACAAGCCCATGAAAAGGTCAGTATGCAGCTAATTTACTGGTGTGTAACTAATTTACAGTACTAATTTTTAGTCTCATCAAATGTTCATTGTGGGCTGATAGATGAAATAAATACTCTAACCTCACTTATAATGTTATAGCAGCGCTAATATGCTCAGTAAATCAAAGGGTTGCCTGTGAAGGACTATTAAGGACATAATTCAGAGTCTGCCCTTGTTATGTGTACATTTACAGTGAATGTCAGTGCGAGAATCACCCACATACAAGTGTTGTAGCTGATATGTCACTATCGACTAAAGGAGACAGGGGTGAAGAGAGATCATAACAGGCTATTACAATCTACAGGAGGTGGACACAACAGCTGCACAACAGCTGTACAATATAGATTAGCAGATTTCAAGGTTACACTCAGTTCTTTATAACTTCTTTATGAGTCCTCACGCAGGTAAAGCCTTGTTGTATTTCAGCCAGTGTCAGGTCTGAGCGTCAATACGTCTAATACCCGAGTAGATCCGAGGGAATTCACTATCAGCTCTGATGATGCGGTGTGTCAAACTCATCAGAGGAGAAAAATTTTGTTTTTTGATGCATAACAGAGAAGTAAATGGTGAAGTGCAGGAAATAATGCATTGCTGTTCTTTTCTAACACTATGTTGTAGCGCATCATATTGTTGTTTGGGGTGTCAAGCTCAGGTCCTCACTTTGAAACAGGTTAAATAAAGGCGGGTTTATTCAAATTGGGTTTAACTGTCCTTATGGTCCTGCTACATCAGCCTCTTTCTCTTGTAAGCTGGTTCATAAATGTTTGGATTGGTCATTTTCCGCAGGTCTGTTTTGGAACTGGTTTTTGAAGCTCTAAAATATCTCTAGCAGACCTGTAAGGCAATAAAATGATTCTACAATAAATTTGACTTCTAACAAGTAAAATAGGATAAAATATTAGTATGGTATTGCACCTGGAGCCACAAAACATGAGTTGGAGAAAATAAAACCAAAGAATGCTTCATTCTTCTCTCTGGTAAGCATTTTTTTTAAAAAATACTTTAGAGAGAAACAGAACATTGAGGTAGGCGACAACAGTAACATTATCTGCCTCTTCGTACTCCTCTCTTCACATAGGGGTGTGATCAGAAAAATATATATATTGCAACAAGATATATACATGTATATGCACATACACATATTAATACATACACACATATCCATGCATACACACATATCCCAGGTACACTAATACAAAAAAGGAAGAAACAAAAGAATAAAAAAGAGAAAACCTAAGGAAAAAACTAACAAAACAGCAACTACTGGTGCACTCTGCTACACAGGTTTATATGGTTATCCACTTATACAGTTATATTGTTGTCAAAAAAACAGGGGCAAACATTTAATCAAAAATAGGTCTTTCAGGTGCCATGTGGCTCCCCTCCAGTCTGTGATATAGTCAAGAAAAGGTTGCCATATCAGTTCAAACTTCTTTGCTTTCCCAGAAATCTCATATCGGATTTTTTCCATGTATAATGTACTCGAAAACTTTATGAGCCAAGTATCAAAATGGGAGGATATCTCTTTGTTTCAGACCTTAAGAATGGCTTTCTTTGCAATTACCATCCCATATTGGATCGATAAAGTTTTCCAACGGCTTAAAGTTATTAGCTGCTGTGACCAGCATAGAATGGCTATTTCTGGACCAGGGTGGAGGTCATGTCCATACACATGGGTAAGCATGGTTTGATATACACTGTTTGGAGATGAAAAGTGTGATATAGCCAATCAGATTTTATTATGTAAAGCTATATAAATGCTACTGAACACAGTGCTGGTCTTAAGACATGCTCTTTGTTAAATCTCTATTCATATAAATAGAACCTTCATTGCTGCAGGTTTGATCTGTCAGGTCATATGAAAAACAAGTCTGATGTCTGCTGATTTGAAGTGTGTGCTAAATGGCTTTTAAATTTGGCTTTGTCCTGCAAATTAGTTGAATAAAGTTTGGTCTGAGTTTGAACTTTACAAGTTTTTTTTCACTTTTCCAAGGCTTTCGTGAGTGCAAACAATAACACTGATCTAGTCTGGAAAAAAAGAGAACTCTTAAAATAAATAAAAATAAAATAGATACTAGAACTGCAAGCAGTTATGATAGGGGGCCAAGCCCCCCCACGCGACTCGGCCCCCAGGTCTCGCGGAACCCACAGAAGTCCGCCACGAAGGACGACTGGCTCGATGTGGTCTCAGGAGCGACCCAGCGTCTTGCCATTTGTCATATATGCAGAGCCCCCTAGTGGTGAAACATTACAAAACTTTACAGCTGGCCTTAAGAGCGACCTCACATCATGCTCACCAAATTTCGTGCGAATCTGATCAACTTTCATGTCGCTTGATGTTTCTGTTTATAGCGCCCCCTATTGACCAATTTGCTCCCAATTTGGCACAGAGTTTCCGTTTGAACTCTGACACAAGTGCATAGAGTTTGATATTGATAGCTTTTACTTTGACCAAAATATGCAACTGTATGTGTTTTTTAGCTCGTGGAAGAATATTACGTATTTATAACTTTTACATTTTTTGGACTAGCAAAATTCTTTTAAGAAATTTTGATCAGGAATGTCTGGAGATTGTATGTGCAAAGTTTGGTACATATGAAACTTAAACACTAGGAGGAGTTTGAAAAAGTAGTTTTTGATGTGTAGTGACGTACAAAGAGCAATATGCAGTGGGAGTGGGCGTGGCTTATGTCAGAAGATGCGACTTATTTAGGGAACACGTGGATATAAAGTTGATGATGATGTGATTTGAAATGTGAAATTTACAGGCCAAAATGCGTTTGCTTCCGTTATAGCGCCACCTAGTGGAGTAGACACTAAGTCTGCCCCAACGACAATGGGCTCGGGGCGAGCATCAGGACACAGGCCAACTTGTCACCTGCAGTAACGGGAAGAGCACTGGAACTGCGAAAGGCTGAACTTTCATGTCGCTTGATGTTTCTCTGTTTATAGCGCCCCCTATTGGCCAATGTGCGCCATATTTGACACAGAGCCTCTGGATGACCTCTCACACAAGTGTCTTGAGTTTGACGTTGATAGCCTTTACTTTGACCAAAATATGCAACAATACGTGTTTTTTAGCTAGCATAAAGAATTGTGTATTGATAACTCGCACATTTTTTGGATAGCAAAATTCTTTGCAGAATTTTTGATCAGGGTAGTCTGGAGATTATATGTGCAAAGTTTCGTGCAGATGGACCTTAAACACTAGGAGGAGTTCGAAAAAGTAGGTTTTTGATGTATAGTGAGTTACAGAGAGAAATACGCAATGGGAGTGGGCGTGGCCTATGTCAGAAGATGCGACTCTATTCAGGGAACACGTGGATATAAATTTTATGAATATTTGATGTAAAATGTGAAAGTTACAGGCGAAAATGCGTTATAGCGCCACCTAGTGGAGTAGACACACAATTATTTTTATGGGTGGTCTGTGTCCTCTTCTATATATACCATGTAAATTTCAAAGCCCCCAGCATAATACATGACCTGAAATAAATATTTGTTGTTTATCTTGTAATAAGCCACACCCACTTTGACCAGTCGTGATTAACTTAGAGATATAGCCTCAGCAGTGACCCAGCATCATATACACAAAATATCGTCAAAATCGGTCTTGCCGTTTAAGAGATATAAATTTCCCATATTCGCAGCGCCCTCTAGTGGCCAACATTATCCAAATTTGACTCAAACCCCCACAGTCACATTCCAACCAAGAATATCAGATTAGGTGTTGTTAGCATTTATTTTGACCGAGATATGCAATAATTCTGGTTTTTATAGCTAGCTAGAAAATTTTACTCGTTAATAATTTGCGCATATTTTGACCGAACAAAATTCTTTTATCAACTTTAGATCAGGTCCATCTGAAGAATGTACTTGCCAAGTTTCACGCTGATTGGACAAAACCCCAAGGAGTTCGAAAAAGTAGGTTTTCCAGTTTTCGCGATTTCCCCAAAAAACTATCTAGGCGCAAATGGGCGTGGCATAGCTCAGGTGATTCAGTGCTATTCAGTGAATCTGAGGATATGAGGTTTTTGAATGTGCGACATACAGTGTGGGAGTTATAGCCCAAATATAGCCCAAAATTATTGACCTTGGTTATAGCGCCCCCTGCTGTTGGACTTATGTGAGTTTTTGCATCTGAGGTCCCAGCAGGGGTCTGAACCAACCCTCCAAATTGCACCATCGACACATGTACGGTTTAGGCTGCAGCAACACTTTTACCAACGGAAAAATAAAAGCGAACAATAATAATAATAACTAGAACTGCAAGCAGTTATGATAGGGGGCCAAGCCTCCCACGTGACTCGGCCCCCAGGTTTTGTGGAGCCCACAGAAGTCCACTTCGAAGGACGACGGCTTGGGGCGAGCGTCAGGATGCAGGCCACCGTTTCACCTGCAGTGTTGTAATTGTAATGGGAAGAGCACCGTAACTGCGAAAGGCTGAACTTTCACGTTGCTTGATATTTCTGTTTATAGCGCCCCCCATTTGCCAATGTGCGCCAAATGTGTC
>OMNN01051637.1:0-23875 GCA_900302755.1 Chromis chromis | reverse complement strand
ACTTGTTAACTTTTATTTAGAGCAATTCTAGCTCTTTTAGCTGTTTTAGCTTATTAGTGTTACCTTAAGCGAACTATTTTAACCTGGTAACTTTTATTTGTACCTTATTTAGCTCTTTATCTGTTTGTTTTTTTTAAAGCTATTTTAACTTGTTTTGTGATACTTTTAGTGAACAAAACTTGTTAACCATTATTTTTTAGCAGTTTCAGGTAACTAGCTATTTCAACTCGTTATTCATTACTTTTGGCTATTTCAGCTCTGTAATACTTGGTATTGTTTTTATTTGTTTGTTTGTTCTTTTGTTTACTTACTTCAACTTTTCTTGCTTTGAATTTACTGTTTGTGTCGTTCACTTTATGTTTTTATTAGGTTGAATAATCATATAGAGTTCTTATAGCTGTGTGAATAATGATGACAACAATGCAATTTATTTTATATTATTGGTCCTGGTAATGGTAATAGTTGTAGTAGTAGCATTTATAATTTGTTGGTATGATTAGAACCAGTATAGCAGCCAGTATTACATTATGTAAATCAGCAGGACTGTATTTTGAAATCCCGGTGTTGAAGTGCTGTTGTCTCGTCGTTGCTTTGACAGCTGCTGTCCAGACGGCCGGAGGGGAGGAGGGTGGGGAGGGGGGAGGAGAGAAGAGGAGGGAGGGAGGTAGCAGGGGACACGGTAACCTGCAGGAGGACTCACATGGTCCTGCAGCAGCGGAGCACAGAGCACCGGGACTCTCAGAACCTCTGACACCCAGCTCGGCTTCGGTCTTCAGCTGTCCTCCTCCAGCTCCTTATCCCCTCTTATTCTCGCATCCCTCCTGCCGCAGCCCAGTGTCGGTCGGTCGGACTCGGGCCGGTAAAGCAGCGCCATGGCTCGGGAGAACGGAGACACCGGCAGAGGAGAGACGTGGAAGAAACAAGTCGACGATATTAAGAAGATTTTTGATTTTAAAGAAGTCCTCGGAACGTGAGTACAAGCTCCTCTGACTAACTTCCTCTCTGATATGTGAGATATTCCAGTTTTATTCCCGCCGGGCTGCCTGTGACTTTACAGAGCACTTAGAGGCAGTGTTCAAACCATATTACTACTGAGCCACTGGACTCACTGATTCACACATTTGTCCTCTTCATTAGTGTCACTGTAGTTTTCCTGCAGGCAGCTTAGATGTGTGGTTACTCAGCAGGGGGTTTAATCACATCACTGACCAGATAATGTATATTTTCTGCTATGATGTCACAGTAAAACATTAAGAATCATGTTTCTATAATATTCCTACATGGGTTTGTAGTGCTGAGTGAAATTACAGCCTCTTGATGGGTATTCATAGTATTCAACAGAGACTTCATAGCAGCATTACTATAACAGCAACTTTATCATTTGTTGTTACTTTGAGCCTGCTATTTCAACTTCAACCATTATTTTTTTGATGTTTAAGTGTGTCATGTGTTACTTTTAGATATTTCAGCTTGTTATCCATTACTTTGAATTGTTTTAACTCGTTAGCTGTTACATGTCACTATTTCAAATTTCTTTCTATTACTTTTAGCTAACTATTTCAACTTTTTATCTATTACAGTTAGCTAACTATTTCAACTCGTTATTCGGTACTTTTAGCTAACTCTTTTAACCTGTTATAGGTTACTTTTCATTATTTTAACTTAACTAATTATTTGAACTCATCATCTGTTAATTTTAGCTAACCATTTCAACTCGTTAGCCTTTATTTTTAGCTAACTGTTTTAACTCACTATCTGTGATTTGTAACTCACTGTTACATGTCATTATCTGTTACTTTTAGCTAACCATTTCAACTCGTGAGCCGTTATATTTTTTTTCAACTGTTTTAACTAATTTTGGTTACTTTTCGTTATTTTAACTTAACAAATTATTACATCTCTTTATCTGTTACTTTTAGCTAATTATTTAGCTCATTATCTGTGACATGTAACTCACTGTTTCATGTCATCATCCGTTATTTTTAGCTAACAGTTTAGCTCGTCATCTCTTACTTTTAGCTAACTATTTCAACCTGTTCTCAGGTAGAACTCCCTATCCCGCACTTTTATCCATTGCAACTTGTTATCCGTGACTTTTAGCTAACTATTTCAACTCATTGTCTATAATGTTTTTTCTGTTGTAACTTGTTATCTGTTACTTTTTAACCATTTTAGCTCGTTAACCGTGTCTTTTGGCAGTTTCTTTCTCATCATCCGTTACTTTTAGCTATTTCAACTCGTCCCTTTGTTTTAGCTAATTGAAATCGTTAACTGTTACCTTTAGCTGTTTCAACTCATCAAATGTTACTGTTAGCTAACTATTTCAACCTGTTATCAGTTACTGTTTGCTAACTCTGCTATTTAACCTGCTATCCATTACTTTTTTCCATTGCGACTCGTTGTCCGTGACCTTTAGCTAACGATTTCAACCTTTTATCCATTACTTTTTTTGGTTGTAACTTGTTATCTGTTACTATTGAACTATTTTAGCGGGTTAACTGTCTCTTTTGGCTGGTATAACTCCTTAGCCGCTACTTTTAGCTATTTCAAATCATTATCTATTAGTTTTAGCTAAGTGAACTCGTCAACCATTACCTTTAACTATTTCAACTCGTTATCCATGACTTTAAGCTAACTATTTCAAACTGTTACCAGTTACTTTTTGCTGTTGCAACTGAATCTGTTGCTTTTAATTATTTCAGCTCGATCACCGTGTTTGTTGGTTGTTTCAACTTGTTATTTGTTACTTTTAATTATTTCAACTCATTATTCTGTTTTTCATCCGTTTTTAAAACATTTATCTGTTACTTTTTGCCATTTCACTATTAATTTTAATCATCTTTGTCAAGTATTTATTCACAACTTTCAGCTCTCTGTTCAGGCAGCTTGCTAAGTAATTAATTTATGATTAATAATTTATTATATTATCACATAACATGCAGCATTTATGTAATATTTAAAGTTTTTATGTGTTTTAGAGCCCGTTAAATAGCAGTAATCACTTTAATCATTGCCACAGCAGCTATATTATAGAACTGCTGTAACATACATGTCTGTGGCTTCAGTTTTCCTACAAACTCCATGCAGTAGTATTCCTGTTCTGCACTCCATCATGAATTTATGGTATTTTCATAGTTACCTTCACTGTATTTTGTTGTTGATGGTGTTCTGCTGTGTGTGGTGTTTATATAGGAGCTTGTACAATGACTCAGAATGACTGTGGTGCTTAAAAGTGAGCTTACACTGTACTGATGGTGGGGATTTTCTTGTTGATGACATCAAGGCTTTAACAGACCGCAGGAATTTCAGTCTATCATCAGCAGCAACAGCAGCAGCAACAGCAGCAACAGTATAGCTGATACACTCACAAGCTTTTTCTAGATTGAAATTAGACTCTTTCACGCTTTCATAAAGAAGATTTTACTCTTCAGCTCTATGTTAGGAATGATCTTCTTTTCTCGTCCCTTTCTTCTTTCTTGTTCCATCTTCCATCTTTCTCATTCTCATTCAAACAGCAGCAGTATACAGGTCCACGCCCCCCTAAATCTCTCTGACTTGCTAGTCCCTGTAAGCGTCTGTGTGCCCGCTTTGGTTTCCTGCTGTGAGGAATGAGCTGCGCCTGTTTGGACGGCAGCCTGGAGGGGGACACGCGGGGCGGATGCAGATTGGGATTAACTGCACCCAGATTAGGAAAACTTCCCATGAATAGAAAGAAGTTGTGTCACGTTGTGTAACAGCAGAATGAGGATGGTGGGCTAGGCGGAGTGTGGTTTGTTACCCCAAAACATGTGAAATTTCGACCGGATGTGAAAGACACACACTCTCTCGCTTTGGATGCAGACTGTTAGAGGACTCAATGATCCGAGTCGGCCATGTTGCAGGCACACATTAACCAGAGCTGCTGACGGATCTTTGAACCTGATGCATCAGCAGAAAGGGGAAAGCAAAGAGGTGTGTGTATGTGTAGGAGAGGAGGAAGAGGAGGTGTTGACTGAATACAAAACAGATGAATTCTGCTCGGTGTGATGAAGCAGACAGACTAGGAATGAAATCTGCAGCCTGGAACCAATCATAAAATTGTTGTTGTCCGAAATGTGTTCGCTGACTGGATGATCAGCCAATGAGACCGTCAGCAGTAACCGTGAAGCAGAGAAAATGTTTGCAGGGGCGACAAGTCACTTTCCGTAACAGTGGTGCTGTGTTCGGGCGTAGCAGCACATGTGGGAAAATTGAATTTTCAGAATATTACTGCAGCGTAGAGTGTTTTCTGCGTCAGCGTTTTTGAGTTGCATCTGTGCTGACAGAATGAGATGTCACAGACCTGACACTGACCCATCGGGCTTCGTCTCCTCACTCTGGGTCATCCTCGTCTTTTTTGGTCGGCGTGTGCATTTGTGTACGTATGTGTGTGTGCACTTAAACACCTCTTCTGTTCTGTGTCCTTATGCCGTTTTCCAATGTGTGACATATTTTTCAGCCCCCTAACTCTGGATAAACCTCATTAGGATTAGCTTATGCTGGCAGCTGTGTGCGTGTGTGGAATCATGTACATGAGGCTCTCCTTGGTGTCTTATTACCCCCCTGGTGTGTATGCTGTGTGCGTCCCTGTTGCTCACTACTCAATAATTCAATACTAACAGGAGTGTGTTCTTTGTGCATGCACATGCGTTTGTGTGCGTGCGCCTCAGGTAGGCTGCAGCTCTCAGCAGGAGGGATCACAGTGAACTGAGGAGGAACTAGAAAAGGTTTGACTTATTTTTTTTTGCAAACACGTCTACCAAAACACACTTTAAAAACTTTTCTCTCCGATGTAGCTAGTTTAGCGAGAATGTAGCTAACAGGCTTGTTAACACAGAGTACCGTAGAGACCATTACATAGTTTCTATTAAGTTGTCAGGTGTAAGCAAAGGTTTTAGAAATCACTGAATAAAAACAATGGTAGAAATTTATATTTTTCGGGAGTGCTACTGGCCAAAACCGTGGTCATTTAGCAGGGTTTAATGCAGAGTCCCCCACTCCTGGTTCATCCGCTGTATTGACCAAACTCCAAAAAAAATTAGAAGGCAAATTGAGACGTGAAAAGAAAAAACTGTGACTCACAAATCAAATATAAGAGGGGAAGTACAAACTGTGATTACATTTCTTTGCAAGCCACATTCCAGCTCATGTTTTGGATAGATAGTAATCGGGCTGCACTATTATGGCTAATATGATAATCAGGATTATTTTGATAGAGATTGTGTTCACGATTATTTATCACAATTACTTACTGATTTAGGGACAGCAAATTTTTATTTCTCTTTCACTTTTAAACAAGCGGCTTCTATTTCCATGTTGTGCTATGTTCTTGCTAATGTAGAAAGCTTTGTATCAGAATGACTTAAAATAAGGTTTTTCTTCACCTGAATTTCAGAGCATCTCTTAGAGGCGAGAATTTGAACTGTACCTAAAACACCTCTATTGCTGAACATACTTTCACTCAATAGATATCTTCTAAACACCTCCGATGCAGGCTACAGTAGATGCTAGCTAAGCTGCTGTGCACAGAGAAGCCACTAGTCTCCACTTAGTTACTGCAGTGCAGCAGCTCTGATATATGTGTGAACAAAAAAGACTTTAAGAAGAGTGAAATAAGGCTTTCTGATATCAGATTCACACAAGCTGAAACCAAGTGATTTTATATACAGGAGCTGGTTTCTCTGTGTGAAGTGTTCAATCAGTGGTGCAATGTAAACATCAGTACTGCAATTGATCATGTTCATTAAACTGTGAGAAGGCAAAATCATGGTTGTAATTGCTATTCGATTTATTTTTGAAGGCTTAGTTAGTAATTTAGTTGATATGAGATGGTTGTGAGCCACATCTCTTGCTAAAGAAAGCCAACACGTGTGTGTCTTCTTGAAGTTTTGTCCAAGTGAGCAAATTTGTCTCCTAATACGGTGCATGCTCAGTGTTGGATTAACTCAATGTTTTTCAGTCTGGGGTTAGCTGAGGTGTCAGGCACCAAAAGGACACAGTGGAAGGTCTTTCAAGGAGACCTATAGAAAGCCTAAATGTGTGTGGGTGAGATAGAGACACAAAGTTAAGCGGTGGCTGTGATGGTGGTGCATTGTGGGAACGTCACTATGCCATCTAGGGCACGCTGCCCTTAATTGATGCTCTAGTTCCCTGCTGCTGGCACCGTTCTCTCCACTGTTTCTGGGACTTCAGAGCCCCTCCTCCCCCTCCCAACGCTTTAACGTCTTTCTATATCTCTCTTTAAGTCTGTCTCTCTCTGTCCGTGCGTCTGCATCCCTGCTTTGCTTCTCTTGACAATCTACCATTGCGATGCCAGCGTAGCTGATGCAGATTTGAAAGTTTCTTTGGTCCTTGTTATAAATAGCATCTTAAAAATAGAACAAAAGATGATTGTTTGCTACGTGACAAAACCAACTTCAGCAGTGGCCTGCCAGCCCACGTTTTTAACAATGTGTGTATGAATGTGTTTGTGCCGAGATACGTAGTGCTGTTAGGTGCACAAGCATATGTGTATGTGTTTCTAATTTTATTGATGTGTGTGCACGATTACAAACACAAGTTTTTCCACATTCTAGTGATATGAAATCTCACAGTAAGTCGCCAGGCTTTTCCTCTGTTCATCCTTTTGTCTGTTCTATTCCTGTTGTCTGCCAGTTTTCATTCCATTGAGTCCTTCCTCAGGCTTGTACAGTGAGTTGTTAATAAGGACAAAATCCGCCTTTATAAAAAGTGTGTGTGTTAGGGACGATGTCATAAATCATCAGTACATCAGTAATACTATGTGCAATTTGCTGTCACACCATAATATACTAAATTTATCAGTATGTCCTACTATGAAGTAGGGCTGCCAACAAAGAGTTGACCAAATGTTAGTCAATTAAAGGAGTATTTTGATTGGTCGGCTGGTCACAGGACAGACTTTACACAGCTTTTCCCTGCTCTTGTTACGACTCCAAGAAGTTGATGTTCAAACTCCACACCATTTACACCAGAAAACCTGTCAGGTGCGGTGGCTCTTGCCCGTCCGGGTGGGGCTCCCTGGTCCAGGTCCAGAATAAACTTGCAGCCTGCTTTCGTCCACACCCCAAATGGCACATAAACAGACTGAAGGGGCTGGTAAAAACCTCATGGATTTTTTGATGGTCCACCAGCCACCAAAGCAGCCACCAAATGTCTTTTTTGACAGACGGCCAGTTTACAGACTGACAGCAGCATTAAGGTGGGGTCCTAAAGTTTCTGTGACAACTTACTGAAGACGAAGGGCTCGCTAGTTGTGCTTTGTCAATCCAAGGTGCGCCATATGTCATATCATGTCAGTAACACTTCTGCTGGCGTCATCTTTTGATTCCTTCCAAAGCACATATATTTTTAGATGATTATATTAATATAAAAATGTGTGACAACTAGTTGATTAACAGCTTGAATGAACAACTACTAGTTAACTAGGAAAATCTTTGGTTGGCGTCAGCCCTACTAATAAGTATTGATGTTGAACTTGTTTTCATATCTATTAAACAACAAGACCTAAATGTTATTTTTAATGTTTTGATTTTCCATTTAATTAACTTTTAAAATTGATTTGCTCTCAAAAATACTCTTACAAAGGATGACATTTACAAAAAGTAAAGTTAAAAACATGAAAACAAAATGAGTCAATAGGCAGATCAAGTTGGTCTGATACTAAAACAACATCCAGCTTTTAATGTTCTGTTCCCAGTATGAATCATAATCAGATGTTGAAAACACGGGTAGATCTTCTCATTAATCTTTGAAAACTATGTCAGTGAAAGTGACTTTGCAACCATCATCTTTGATCTTATGTGTTAAAATTACAAGTACTCAGCCTGACCATTCACCTCAATTTGCCCTAACCATATTCACAACTCAAAACAACCAAAGAGGCTCCTTCTTTACGTTTAAAAGAAGCAAATTGTTTAGGACTTCATTTTACTGTCCAACTTGTCTAGCTGTTCCTTTGTTATGTGACACACAGCTACACTATTATGGTGTTTTTGCAACATAGTGCAGTGGGGACATGTTTTCAGCCTCCAGAGAATACAGAAACATCATTCAGTTTCAGCTGACGACACAAGAACGTCAAGATGCAGCCTGACAAGCATTTCAACTTGATCAAAGAGGCCACGGATGTCTGGGCTCAGCCCCTTAAGAATACCCACAACTTCACTGCTCCACTGGAAATTCTGCTTCATCCTAAACATCGCTAGTTGTATTTCCAGGCAGTCTGATATAACCTCTGGGTGCTGTTTCACAACATCATGTGCCTCTCTAGTTACAAGGACTTGTTCCAGATTTCATTTGCATTCCCTCCTGATCAAATCCTTGTCTAAACTGCATATCCAGAACATCAAGGACTTTGCAGAATTCAGTTCTGTCCTACTCAGAGGGGGATGCAGGTACATGTGAGGGAGCACAGCCTGAGGTGGCTTATGGGAACGTTGAGAAATAATTGGAGTGAGTTGAAGTGTTTCACACATCTTTGTTGCTTTGGTCTAAACTCTGTGGACTACATTTTTTGCCAAAAGTTTCTTTTACACAGGCAACAGCAGAAATTGTGCCATGTATGGTCTGTGTTCTGCTCTGGAGGGACACATTGAGAGCTTCCTCTGTTGTCTCCTAAGCACATAAAAGACAGAGTCTAGACTGATAGATGCAGTCTAATGTCTCCAGTTGCAGCAAAAGATGCAGCAAAAGAAACTTTACCTGCCTAATTATTCATTAGATAGTATTCTGTTTGGCTGGAGGTGTGTCTCCAGTTGGTCATGTATAAAGCAAATTTCAGTTACATAGCTTCCAAAACAGCTTGCTGGAGGGCAAGTGAGAATCTGGGATTAAGGAAAGATGGATTTAGAGAACCCAAAACAAATTTGGGTAAATATCACAGATAAACTAGACCTGTCAGATCTCTGCAGTGAGTGCAGTGTTATTATTACTGAGGGGAATTTACAAGATCTAAGTTGTAATAAGCCTGAAATGCCCATTATGGTATTGTTGTTGTTGTTGTTGCTTTGAACATGACACTATCGGTGATGCTATTGTGATTGACCTCACTGTTGTTGGTGTTTGTTTTGCCTGTCTTCTCGTTATAGATGAGTTGAGCGTTTCAACACGGATTAGCTCTGAATATGCTGATCTCAGTTTGACATCTCAGTGCTACTAAATTTGAGCTCCAGTCATGTTACACACCCCGCCCACACACACACACACACAAACACACACTGAGCAGTGCATTTAAAAGCAGCAGAGAGGTGGGGGGGAAAAGAAGTCACTTTTTTTGTACACAGGGCAAAAAAAACTCTTGTGTTTGCCAGCTGTCGTGACTTTCCTCATCACTAAATGCATGCGATGTGAAAGTGTGCGTGTGTGTGTGTGTTTTCATGGGTGCGTAGGGGGAGGGGATAGCATGCATCTCTCTGCACAGATTGACACGTGTGTCCAGACCTCTGAGTATTAATGATCATAAACTTTAGTCCATTATCGGATCAACGCTCTATTTTAAGCCTCTGGGCGACCACATCCAGCTTATAATGGCCCCGTGCTGAAAGCCTGTTGTCTCTGTGCTGTTGTGATACACGACTCAGTTCGGCAGCTGTGCGCACTCTGGTGTCTTGCTGTCCATCTATGTAAGCGCAGCCATGTTCAAAAAGATGACGAGTATGGAGAAAGTTCACGTGTAGTATTTGATAGGCTTGTCTTGAAGGAATTACGTTAATGTAAAAGGGAATAAAACAGCACTCTAAATGCTAACAAAAACCTTTTCTGATAGAAAGTTTAACCAATTTTCCATACTATAATACACATTTTTGCTTTAGCTGCTGAAATTTTGACATTTCAATGTTTTTTTACGTACAACCTCTCTCTTCTTCACTTTATTACAGTGGCATTTATCACATTCTGTACCATTTGTTGCACATAAAATGGGGTGTTTTGAGGCATTAAACATCAAAAACACTTTTCTTTTTTGTCTGGGGCATCTCGCCCTGATATCCCATTGTGACTCCATCTTTGTCAATGATGGAAGATGAAATCTTGTTTCCTCGTGACCTGTTAAATGACAGTCCTTTCAAGGAACGCAATGAGACATGGAGATGCTGCACTGAGCACACGTACGTTGCCAAATAACACATTACCCATCCTTTGCTCTGCATGATCTCCAAGCTGAGGTGCGTGAACTTTGCAAGGCGACAAAATGAATGCAGGTGGTGTGAGGAGCTCAGTGGCAGTGCTGGAGGATTTTTATTTCATTTCTGTTGCGCAATCCTAAAGGGTCTTGACAACAACATCTGCTGTTCGAGAGGGAAATCAGAGATGCAGCCTGCCGGGACACACATGCTTGTTGTGATGAATTTAGCAGTTGGTGGGTGACCATATTTTAGTGATCAAGGACGACAAGAGTGCTGGTGGAGAGGTGCAGCAGCATGAGCAGCGTTCCTTACTGTTTTCCTCCAGGCTATTGGCCTCTCAAAACATCATTAGAAGTCAATGGAGGACATTCTGTGGTCATTTTTTACCTACATACATTTGTTACAGCTCTGCTCTGTCTCAAGTAACTCGCTGTTTGGATTTGAAGAAAAGAAGGTAACGTATGTGTTTGTTAGGACAGCAACCAATGATTATTTTCATTGTCAACAATTTATTTCATTTTTTTCTTTCTTTTTTGTCTGCATTTATTCAATTCAATTCAATTCAATTTTATTTATATAGCGCACATTTACAACATATGTCATCACATAGCGCTTACCTGAGTCAAGTAGGGTAGAGAGTTGGTGACCGTGCTGTGATACAGTACCTGTCCCGAAAGGGCATGTCTCCCAAGCAAATCCATGACGACATGGTTAACACATTAGGAAATGATGCTTCATCTTTTGCCACAGTGAAACAATGGACTGCCGACTCGATTCATTTTGCTTGAATGACCTACCCTACCCTCTTGACTCAGGTATTGTACATGCATTAAAGCACACAATGAGTCCAAACTGAACTCAAACTATTGTGACATATTGCTCTCTCAGAGTACTAAACATTTTGATTAACAAGTCTTGTTTTCTTGGTCAAGCTCAAAACTTATCAATCACCCCTCGTCGATTAGAGGAAAAAAACAAGAAATTAATTGAATTGAATATTTAATTTGGCCTTTTTTCTTTAAAAAAAAAAAAATACCCAAACCAATCAACTGATTATCAAAATAGTTGATGATTGATTTAATAGTTGACAACAAATCGATTAAACATTGCAGCTCTATTAGGAAATGATCTGTGCATGGAAACACATGACATCACAGTTTTCCGACCCTGCCCACTTCAAAACAGCAGAAAGCGCTCAACCAGAACAAACACATGGAAATCTTTGATTGGAAACAAACAGAACTGTGTTAATGGAGGATATAGTTACTCAGAAAGAAGCTAACAGAGAAATTCCATTTCCAGGGCCTTTAATGTAATGTTTAATGTGTATCCTAGCAGAGCAAAGAAGGAGTTTAAGCAGCATTTAGACTATTATGTATCATAGAACTGACAGAAAGTGTAATAGATGAATGTATATGTATAAGGGGGGATGTTTTTACAGCATTTTACAGTGTCTGCGGTGGCTAGTCAAAACTGTCTTTAGACTTCAGTGTTTCTAAAATCCTGGCTGCAGGGCTTTTAACCAGGTCTATGCTGCTTGCTAGGGACACTGCACCATCTATTTTGGCAAAATAAAAGCAGTGATAGACAAGCGTGTTGACCCAGTTGGGAAAACCTGAAAATGAAATCTCGTCTTTGATCAAAGCATTGAAACAATATCTCCTCAGCCTGTGGTCACATTGGAAATGGGACTGTGAGGCAGACTGTCACTGAATAAGAACAGACCCTGTTTCCCTGATAAATCAAAATTAGGTATCTGTCAGCGAGTGCTGTGGTTACCCTCAGGGAAATGCTTTCAGACCACGCTGTGTGTTGGAACTATATTACTTGTAGTTTTACTTTAATCCTCCATACCTGACCTGCTTATTTTGTTAGAACTGCTCAAACATAGCCTCCTACAGAGCAGCCAAACAGCCTCCGTTTGCTTAACGAATCCCTGTCATAGCAGACACACTGAGAAATTAAATATGAAAACATACCCAGTCAATAGTTTAACATTTTATTCTTAAGAAAACTTGAACAGTAAACGTTGACGGCTGTGATACCAGCTGACTCTGACCAGACAGGCTGCCTCTACCTGAGCAGAAAGGCAAGTCAGAAAGCAGCTTAGCATATTTTCCCTTAAGGCTCTGCTGCTTCTGACAGAGCCAATGAAAAATATAACAAAATACTGGAGCAGAGGAGGAGGAGGAAGAAGAAGAGATAACAGAATGAGAATGAGGAATGGTAATGAAAAGCAATGAGGGAAGGGAATAGAAGCAAATATAAGCCTAAGGAGGGGTGGCCTCAGGGGTCCCTCGCGGTGTCCTGTTCCACTGCTAAAGGATCTATATGCTGGAAGTGATTTTTCAGTCGGCCTCCATCCACCATCTGCTGTCGCTTGGAACACAGAAAGCTTTTGCTCTGAGTTGTAGCAGAGTAGGGGCTAATGATTGTGATCACAGTAGTAATGAATTATTGGTAAACTGCAGCAGCGTTCAAGGCTCACCTCAGGAACGACTGACAGATCGTGTGGCAGCGTTCAGAAACCACAGTGAATCATCCATCAGGCTGTCTGAGCCTGTCCATCCTCCATATCTGCACCAACACAGAGATCAGTGCTTTCCTTTCTTTACTGCTGGTCTCCTGCTGCGACGGCAGAAAGCGAGAGAACAGGTCGCACAGCTAGGATTGATTCTGTGAGCGAAATGAGGAAACTGCAGAGAGATATATTCATCATCTTCAAGTGATGCAGTGGTGAATAAAAATGTGTGACCTCTGGCAATCACCAGAGGCACACTTCAGTCATATTACCAGAGCTCTATTATCTTTCAGGAAACTAGTATCAGTTTGAACATGTTGATGTATGAGAGAGTTTCCTGGTAGATGAGACTGTCATTTTTTTGGTTTTGGTTGTATAAGTAGGTGTTGGCTGAAATGTCAAAGGTACTCACCAGTAGATGTAGTGTTCATAAAACAACATTTACTCCTGAATTAGTCCTAGTACAAACAGAAACAGCAGCAAAACTAAAAGAAAATGAGCAGGTTCATTCCACCATATTACCCAGAAGTGCAGTGTTTTGTTGTTATGACAAAGTACCACAATTTACTAGAAACCTATTTTCCCTCAACTCTGTCTGTGTGCTTCAGTTTTGTGTTATCTTACATCTCCCAAAATACCATTCAAAAAGCTAGATAAAGTGGCTGCATTCAGTTGGCTTTCCATATAGCATCATTAATACACTCTATGTACCATCATGTCTTGCTCAGGGTTGGGTATCGCTTGTATTTTAACAATTCACGATTCTGTTTCTTTGAGGGGCAGGAGGTTACAGTTACTACAACGGTAAAATCTTCCTTTTACACGAATGTATGAGTAAAAATAATATAACAATATACTGCATTTTGTAGCATTTGCTAAATGAAGATGGTTGCTATGAGACAATCATAGAATTTGTGATATTCACCGGCTAATCAAGCAACACAGCAAGGGCTAAGAAGAAGCAGTTTACGGAGAATAATGGGAGAGTTTATTTAGTCAAATGCATCAAGAAACTGAAGGACACAGGCA
Organism: Chromis chromis; assembly: GCA_900302755.1. NCBI lineage: Eukaryota > Metazoa > Chordata > Actinopteri > Pomacentridae > Chromis > Chromis chromis. The sequence goes on along the minus strand of OMNN01051637.1, from coordinate 10,165 downwards.
TTAGCTCAAATAACAAATGGTGTAGATGAATAGTGAATATAATAATGAATGGTAGATACAGGGTATGTGTTTGCTGTACACTGTTTATTAGCGTGAGTGAAATTTGTTAATGACTTAAAATCAAAAATGAACTTTCTTAATGATTCCTTTAGTACTGGAACTTTGCCCAACCCTAGTCTTGATTGACATTTAGCCCTAGTCAAGGATTGTCACATGTTGCATCATTGCCCTGAATCTATATCACATTTCCACCAACAAAGCAATCAGAAAATTGGTAAATTTACTTTGAGGCAAGCGGTTGTTCTTGGCAACCTTTCGGTAAAAACTATACCAGTTTTGTCCAGTCTCCATAAGAAAAGCTTTAAAATGCTGTGTTGCTCTTCAGAATTTGCAAGTTTCTCATTATAAATTTAAAAAACTATGTGTAATCCATTATTGGCTGAATGGCAGTTAGATTAACTTCATCCTGTAAGTCTGATACATGAATTTGCAGGTTGGAAATTTCGTCTTGCATCCAGTGTACGGTCTTTCATGGAGCATGGCCTAATTACAGAATAGACTACATATTGTTGTACATCTTCACTGTAGATGTCTAGATGTTTCAGTATGTAGCAGTGTCTATAGAAACTTTGGGATCCGTTTCTTGTCAAAGGGTGTACAAAATGTGAATTCCTGGATTCCACATGAGTGTGACAACGTATGATGGAAGTTTCTCTCTAACATGATTTTGTAAGGATCTTTGCAAGAGTTTAAGACTGTGCTACAAGTGAGCTGACTGCAAACTGGACACTGTGTTCTATATGGCTGTAATCTATTATCTGTCCTTGGTTCTGTTGGTTTAAACAGTTGTGCAAACTGTTTTCCCCTTTCGCCTTTTCCATGTTGTTCAGCCAAACACAACAGACAGTGGAGCTCTTCTTGCTGTCAGGAGGTCACCATCGTGTTTTCAAGTACATGTCTGCATCAGACCCCTCGACTGTAGTGAAGTGTAGAAGGCTGTACACACCTGCTCTGCATGTTTGTTCTGGATTATGATCAAGGCTTTACAGTGTTATTGCACGTGTTTACAAGTGACAGTCGCCTGCAGAAGGCTACTTATGTATGGGTGATGCTACAACGGCACAATTAATTTAAATTGAAGTATCAGTGACGATGAGCATAACAATTTTGTGCAGTTAATTCCCCAAAAATCATTTTATATGGGTTTAAATACAGTTTTTAAATGTCCACCCTTGATGTGGACATATGGGCGGCTGTGGCTCAGGTGGTAGAGCGGGTTGTCCACTGATCGCAAGGTTGGCGGTTCGATCCCCGGCCCCTCCGCATGCCGAAGTGTCCTTGGGCAAGACACTGAACCCGAAGTTGCTCCCAATGGCAGGCAGACACCTTGCATGGAAGTCTGTCGCCATTGGTGTGTGAATGAGAAACACATTGTAAAGCGCTTTGAGTATCACTAAGGTAGAAAGGCGCAATATAAGTGCAGACCATTTACCATGTGTGATCTACGTAATTTAGTTGGTAATAGTGACCAGTGGACAGGAGTTAATGTCGTCATGTACTGTCATTTATATGTTGTGTTTTATTTGTTAATAACTCGTTTGCTTCTTGTCTTCATTTAACATTAATATCACCATAATAACCTTTTCAGGGCCTTATCATATAGCAATCAGATGAGTCAGATTAGCCAGAGCATAACAACATGTACCCAAATAATATTTGGCAGACATGCAGCAGGGTTGCCGTGGTAACAGTTAGCTGTTGCCCATCAGATTGTGAATGATCGCTGCCGTTAATGGAAGCAGCACCGCAGCCGCTCCGCTGCCGGCCAGCACACACTCTGTCTTCTGGACAGGTAATTTAGGGCAGACTACGCTCACACAGAAAACACACAAATACACAAACACAGTAGAGACACACACACACAAAAACATGAGTCAAGTCACGAAAACAACCCACGACAAAATAAATTTCAAAAAATGTCAGAGAACCACACACATATTTATGTTAATCCATATTGTTTTGCTGAAAACAAACCAAAACTAACCCACACACACATATTGATACTGTAAAATGACACACACACACACTTTCTGCTCTGGTAAGCATTACACTTCACAGAGTGACACACACATATACACACACACCCATCTGCACCTTGGAGGCTTTTTCTGTATTATAGCAGACCTACTTTCAATGAGTCCCACTACTGTACTTAGATCAGTGTGTGTGTGTGTGTGTGTGTGTGTGTGTGTGTGTGTGTGTGTGTACGTGTGTGTGTGTGTGTCTGTTTATCTGGCTCAGCTTGGCCCAGTTACACTCAAGTCGTCCTTGAGCAGAACACAATGCCACACACACATAACGCACACGCACAAACGCAAATCTTGAAGTGCCAAAGTTTTAAAACGTCTCAAACTCTGTAACCTGTTTTAAGGATACAGACAGAGAGAGATGCTGCGTGACAGCTGAGGTGATATCTGTATGCAAAAACTACTTTATCATTTTGTAACACCCAGCAGCGTGTGTGTGTTGATGTGTGTTCAAGAAAATGTTGCATGCGTCACCGGTCCAGACTGTTAACTCACAGTCCTGTCTGGCTTTCAGTCTTTGTTTGAATGACACTTCAGCCCTGCACTCATATGCAAAACCTCCTTAACAGTGTGTGTTGCACCACGTAATTTGCATGCTGATGTGATGACATCATTGTAACATGACAGTTGATCATCCACGTTTCGTCTGCGGCGGGCAAAACCATCTGTTTCTCGTGTGCAGTATCTCAGGTGACGCTCACAGGATTGCCAAATCATAAAATTATGTGGGATGTTACCCTGATCAGCCTAGAGGAGGTTTAATTGTCTCGCACAGCAGGGAGTGAATACAAATTAGCTCTGATCTTTATTCTCAATATTTCAGACTGCACTGATCAGGTTTTAGTTGGGAATTGAAACATATCAGCTTCTTTCTGGTTGTTAAACTACACAGACTGGCCAAAGGGGAGTATTTACTGAATCAATGTGTTTACCTGCAACTACTGTAAGTACCCAGGTTCGCTCTCTACAGTAGCCTCATTTTGTAAATATCATATATATAGGAATTCCTAGCATCAGTGAGAATGAGAGGGCAATTAAAGAAACCCGAGATAGATTTCTGCTGGGAAGCATCGATTTCTTGACCACATATCTGGGTAATCATGTTCCAAAAGGCTTTTAACATGACAACGATGTCATACCCCTCTTCTCCCATGTTTCCTTTCTGTCTCTCAACTGTCGTCATCCAGTGAAGGCTAAATGCCTCCTTGCTGAGAGTTAAATGAGGGATGAGAGATGCAAGGAAGAGACGTGAGGACGGAGGAGCTGAAGCGGCCAAATGAGAAATCCTTTGTTCCATAGTGTCAGCCTTTAGTGATGGCAGCTACTGATGACGTACTGCACAGCTGGAACACCTGTCAAAACAAACCTGCACCCACAAAGGTGCTGCGCTCTCCTGGGTGTTTAGATAATTGGAAGATCTTCTATGATGGCGGAGAGGGAAAAATTTCCAGATTATGGGGGAAGCATAAGTTAGCATAAAGACACAGGCAACAAAAGCACCGCACCTTACGAAAATTCATTGCAAACCTTATTTTTCTGACGAGACTGGTTTCTTGACTGGATTTAAACATGCTGAATATCTCTGAGGTAGACTTTGATGTAAGTTTCAACACAGTTTAAGGCTTATTACTGGGGCTATATTAGAAAAAACTAGAAAAAAACATTGCAGTGTTTTGTTTTTCTAAGACATATATTGCATTATGTACAAAAAAAATATGGAATTTTCATCAGATGACACGAAAAACTCAATCAGTCCTGGCATCTAGAGCTCAGGCTATCAACCTGACATCCCCCGCTCTGATGTTCTCTCTTGTATAATCATGTGGGAAAGATGCCATTTGCAACTTTCCAGTTATTAGTCCTCATTAATAAAGTTGACAGTCAGACTTATGTAAGACTCAAACACAAGTCAGTCGTAGCTGGATGATATTCCACTTGTGACAGCGCTGTTCCAGCTTGTGCTGGGCTTTTTTTTTCATACAGCTCTGGGATGGCAACTTGAGAAAAATAGGTGCATGATGGTGTTACATACTGCTTGTCAAGCGACCAGATCATGTTTTTAAAACCCTCTTTTATAGCTGCACATTGGTATCATGTCAGTCGCGAGGTGAAAAGGTATTGCGTCAGGGATTTCTCTCTGCTGTTTGGAACCTTAGTCATATGGTGTAACACTGGCAAAGGCTTTTGAAATAGTTTTTTGCTTTGGATGGCGTTCAAATCGGACCTTGCAATTGCCATACAGACCTTTGTGTGCTGTTTTAAATGGTCAGACATCTTAGTTGTGTTGTGTCGTGTAACAGCATGACAGAGTACCTGTTTTTGGCCATCATCGTCTTTTTTGTAACTGAAATGCTTCCACAAACAACTGATGTTGTATCTTTTTGCAACCAAATCTTCCCTTTCTGTGTCTCTCACCTGTTCCTCACTCGTTACTCACACTCATGTCAACAAACTCTGTATCGGTTAAGAGAAAAAAGCTCAATGTCAAGGACCCTTAAATCGGACTAAATGATGTTCAGTCAGACAGAATTGTATCAAACTGAGATAAAGCTCTAGCATGTGTGTTCTTCCTGTCATGGGACTATTGCACATGCACACATCACAATGCCAACGCTGAGATGATATATCAAGCAGCCCTACTTTATACACAAAACCAAACAGATGGGTGATACTGGCTCCTGGTTGACTCATGGAGCCATTTGGGGGCTGACATCATCTTTAAGTAACGTTGTTCAGCCCCACTTCAGCGCCAACAAAGCATTCACATTTCAGGCATGAGCCTGACACCATCGTCAGTCATAATAAGCGAGGCTGGCACTGCTGATGGTGGGTACATTTCACCTTCTGTAACCTCAAGGCCAGCCGCACCCTGAGCTGCCTTCTGCTGCTGTTTACACTCCTTCTGTTGAGTTTGTGTGCGTTTAACTTCTGCTTTTGTGACGTTAGCAGTGATTAAATGCATTTGTAATCTGTTGAACAGAGCCGAGATAAAGCTCAGTGAATAACTGTTATGCTGCAACACAGTCTTGTTAACACCTGTTTTCCTGTGTGTGGGTGTGACGGCAGAATCTCTGGGCAGGTTTGTGTGTCTGTCAAAGTGATACAGCTGTGCTGCTGGGGAAGTGAATGCATATTTTAATCAGAAGGAAAAACAAGTTAGAGCCTGTATGTGTGTGTTAGTAATGGAAACTGTCGCGCCAATAATTGCCTGTAAGAAAAAATCACCTTCAAATATTTGCAATAGGCTTGTTTTTAATGCAACCATTAAAATTATATAAATGTAGGTCTTCACTGGTGAGAAAGGTTTGCTTGTTAACTACTCATCTCTTTGTCTAGAATCAGTAGACAGAAAATAACACGTCACAAGCTGGATATGGTGAGGCTATAGACCCATTCATTTTCACACACATTTTCCTTGACAAGGTTTTGAAGAGATTTTATAATTCTGCTAGCAGATGTGTGCCAGTCTGTTTCAGAGAAGTGTCGTCTGTGCAGTTAATTATAATTCAGATACTTATATTAGGGGACGGACCATTCACAACAAGTGTTTGTACAATAAAATAAGGCTCTGCTCTTTTTTAGGGAGCTCTTAAAGAATCCAGACAGTGACAAGGAGTCTGCTGGTTGAACTAATCCTCCTTTAATAAACACATAAAGGCACACGAAAGCTCAGTTAAAGGTCAGATTATATTTGGCCACGCTGCACACTTTAATAAATGTTTCTGGATGTCAGTAGTCAGCCACGCAGCTGGTGAATGAACCAGTGATGGTGGAGCATGAATGAAACATAATAGAGTGAAATCAGCTTCACAAATCTCTGCTGTGAATTTGATGCCTTTGGGTTTTTAATTGTAGGTAGATTTTACATTGAATAGGTGGAAGTCTGAGGAAGTCAGTATGTTGGGCTTCTGAGTAGGACTCCACTCTGGTCAAATCTATTCAACAGAAACATGAAAGGGCAGCATCCAGGGCAAATACAGTAATGGTTACTCACAGCTAGGGATTGGTTTGTTTTTTAATGATACTACTACTTTCTCCATTACTGCTTATTGATGTAGTACTCAAACAGGACTCCTATCTGTCCTAAGAATCAAATTAACTTTGCTCTATTTTCTCTCTGGTAAATGTCCCCTCTTTTACTCTTCATTTTAAATAGCATGGTAATAGTTTCACATAAAAAGTGTGCTTCTTTTACCGCTGCCAACACCAACATTCAGTTAGAGAAAGGGTGAAAGTATAAAGCAAGAGTTTGCCTGCATCCCTCAAATAACTAAATCCTCTCTGCTCTGAGCGCTCTGAAATTGAAACAGTGAATTTCTGAATGACAGCTAGGATGATGCTTTGACTATTTCAGACTGAATTTATTAACGTTCCCACAGGGTAAACAATCAGCTGGCTGGCAACAATATGAACTTCAAACTAGGCATTCAAACTGTGCATTTCACTACCTGTATGTAACTGATTTATTGCGTTTTTGTTTCTTACACTAAAATGACTTGTTGCAGTGAGCATCGTCTGCATCGACTCTAGTGACCACAGAACACAGGTGTTAAGAGGGATGTCTGTTCTGGATTGGTAATATTTATATTATATATATATATTTATGTAGCAATTATAAAATTGATTTCCATATTTCTCCAGTATAGACAGTAGAACATCGGAGCTCATGTATCCGCAGGTCTTTAATAATTTAGCCATGGACTTAATATGTGATATAGAACAAATGTTTTTTCACATTACAACATGTAAATCAAAATGCAGTTCTCTTTTACTCACATTACAGGTTTTACAAGACAGACAAGATTTTGATTGCTATTACAAAGGCAACAAATAAAAGTCATATTTCATGTTACAACCAAGTGCCTGGGTAAACCCATAGGTAAATATAATAACCAAGCCTAGTAACTGTAATGTATTATACAGACAGCATGAAGGAGCGCTCCTACCCATCTCCTTACTGTCACTGCTTCCAGACCAGGTACAAGAGCTGATGACCTCCAACGTGGCCTTTAACGTGTCAGGACGCATCTTTTTATCTTCAGCTCTCGCTGCCTCGCTCTTCTTCTAACCCCTTTCTGCCATTCCAATTCTCTCACTGCCCTCCCTCACTCTCTTTCCATCCCTCCATATGTCTCTCTCTCAGCATGTGCTGAATGGGAGCCTCTGATGCTGTGCTGGCAGTGTTAGTGCTCCTGTCACTGCAGTCAGCCTGTACCTTTTTGCCACATTAATGCTGTTGTAGGCCTTCCATTTTGTGTTGGTCTGCTTTTATTGTAGACTCGAGGCCATTCTTGAACGTAGTATTTATATAAAGCAACAAAAAAAGCTTTGAAAACGCCACATATCAGCAAGTCGGCAATGCCCAAAACTCATTGATGTGACCTTTTACACTGTGGTACATTCCGCTTATGTACGCTCAGCTTTCACAGCAGCGACTATATGCCTGCTTTATGTTTGGGATAATGTTTCTGCATGTTTGAAAACTGTGAAAACATAATAGAAAATAAGACTACTTTTCTCATCCTCATAAACGTTTTACTTCTAGGTACGATAACTAATATCTTGCTTTCACACACCTCATTGAATTAGCCAGATCCTGCGTGTTTCCTCACAGACAAGCTGAAGCTGTTTCCATGGTAATTAATGTAAACATAGGGGAAGTCTTCTGACATCCCAGTAGTGGTCGGGGCTGTTGCCATGGCAAATCCATACCTCGGTGACTGAATTTGTTCATGTGTGTGTGTGATGTGGAGTATCATCTTTCTTTCCTGTGCAGTCATTTTACTCACACACATCTTATGCCACTCCTGAATTCTGCCTCTGTTTTCCTGGGATTTCATTCAGACTTTGTGGCATGTACTTTATGAAAACAACTTTTCCACAGTGTTGAAGAATAGTGAACTATAAGCAAGATAATAAAACAAATCACTTCATTAAGAAACACTGAAATAAAAGTGATGGAATTGGGAGGTAAAGACATAATAAGTATAATTCAAATACAACAATACCATTACCGGTCAATAATTATCAATACTGTCAGCAAGCAGTGCCTCTTTTCACATAGTGGTCACTTACGCTTCTATGTTCTGAGCAATCTTGTAGGGTCCTGCATGTCACAATCTGTGCGATGGATCTGACAGAAGTCTTAGTCATAGTCTATGTCAGTCTGTACTGTATCAGATTTGAAATATTGTTTGATGAAAGTGCAAGTAGCTTTAACTGAAATGCTTTAAAACCGGGCAACTGATGCCTCTGGGGCACCTTTCTTTGGAAAGTTCACGTCCAACTGGGAGGAGACCCAGAGGGATTACATATCTCATCTGGTCTAGGAACGCCTCAGGACCCCCAAGAGGAACTGGAAAATGCTGCTCAGAAAAGGGATGTCTGGAACACCTTGCTTAGCCTGCTGCCATCACAACCTGATTTTAGATAGGTGGAAGAAAATGGATGGATATTATCTGTTCCTTGGTTCTTGTCAGTCAGGTTTGAGTATCTACATTGATTTTGTTGGTTAAGGACTCCAGATTAGGTGCGATTGAGTTCAATTGCCCACCCTCATAACTCCTACAACCTCATCTGCAGTACCATATACCATATATCTGTGGTACGCTTCCTGATTTTGACACAGCTAGCTAGAGTGCACCCCTTCCAAACAGATCATTGTGCTCTGTCTGGATATTGTTCACAATGTTGACAGTCGGCAGTTCTGCTTTATTCACAGTTACAGGTTGTATGTATTTCAAGAATATAGAAAAATCTGTGACATAAAAGAAAAAAATCTGTTAAATTACTGATTTATTTTACAGTGTGGCTGTAGACTTTAGTTTACAAGTGGTTTTGGGTACAGGTCCAGGCACTGACACTTTTCCTGTGTAAAAGTGGTACTTGGGAATCTGATACCTCATAGATTAGGTCCAATCTCGCAAGCTAGAGACATCTAGTATCATGTCAGAGATCTGTTTTCTCTTGAATCTCTATTTTGTTTCCCACAGAATCACATTTTATATCCCAGTTCTTGGGAATATCATTGACGTACGTCCATTCCAGTGAATTCATTCATCCACTTTGATTATTTATTTATTTTCTGCACAAAGTGACCTTAGATAATCTTGCCTCGCATGCGTTGGTTCATATTTTTCTGTAAATGTTTAATTTTGTCCTACAGAGCTCTGCATGCACGTTCCATCTGTCGTGGTGGTGGAGCGGAGCCCATTCTTCACACCCATATGGACAATGGGATGGATTACACTGTCAGGGCCTTTACAGCAAATTGTGGTTGAAGTGTCTATTTTGTGGGCTTTTGTCCTAATTGCGCAGAAGACTGTACAGGCATTTTCTTTCAGTGCTCTCCTGTCTCTAGTCTTCATCTTCTGCTGTCGGAGCCACAGTGAGAATACAGACTATAATTGGCACTTAATTGCTGCCGTGGCAACAGTGCTATTTAAGCCTGCGTGCTCTGCAACAAAGGCGTATAGCACGTACACACACAAAAAAGGGAAGGAAGACACATGGAAGGAGGTGTTCAGCTCGCTTTCCCTCATTTCACACTGTTTGTGTTGTCACCATATGGAGGCTAGTTAAGGTCGTGAGGTTTTACTGAAAGTTGTTTGTGTGTGTCTGTGTGTATACTCTTGTGTGTGTTAATAGTTCCCCCGACCTGTTTTTCTGCTCCGTTGCATTTACATGGCCGCTGTAATAAAATCCTCATCCATCACGCCTTACCTCCCGTTGCCATAGTGATTGAGATCAGCAGCTTTCCACCTGTTAGTGGGAACCCTACAACAGGTCCTGAGACAATTTTGGGGAGGGGGTTTGAAATGATGATGAAACAGTTGCACTCTTTAACGGTAAAGTTGCATTTGCCGTTTCTGGTCCCTTGGCCTCATTTGAATTTACAATAAATACAATAAATGGCCAAACCCGGGCCGCCGTTTAGCTCACTGAGTTAAGGCGATACCACATGGGCTCAGTACCCCAGCAGCGGTCAGGAGTTTGAGTCCTGCTCAAGACACTTTGCTGCATGTCTCTCTCCTCTCTACCCCCAATTTCACTCTGTCTCTCTATCAATAAAGGAACCC
>OMNN01051636.1:0-18598 GCA_900302755.1 Chromis chromis | reverse complement strand
GGGGTAGGCCAGTGACATTTGGGATTCCCATTTGCATGAGGGAGTGTGCTTGTTCTGGGACAACGTTAATTTGGGTGTCTAAGTCTCATTAACACGGATGTTAAAATCCAAGGTTTTCCAGCAGAACACCACATAGTACCAATATGATCAATGTTATTCACTTCACCTGTCAGTGGTCATAATGCTGTGTTAGTCTGTCTTAGTAAGATTGAGACTTTTACGGAGAAGTGACCTCGGTGTGCTTTCAGACAGGAAGCCAACACGTTCAGTTACCGTCAGATTAACAGAACAGAGTGCCTGTCTGAAAGGGGCTTCAGTATGTCCCCCCCAGATTAAATCTACGCCCCTGCATGTTTCATTTCAACGTGTAGTTCCACCTTCTGACCGCTAGATGTCGCTCATCACCGGGCATCAGCCGTGGTGCGCGCTCCTGTAAAGTACACATGCACATATTGCGGCGCGTTCACGACAGCAATCCTGACCAACTTCCAGGGCAGCAGCAGCGGTGGTGAAGTTTGAAGAGGAAAATTCAGACTTCGTAAACAGCCGAGAAGCCCCTCAAACAGAAAACTGACGCAGGCCGCGAGCAGACAGCCGCTATGGACGATTTAGGTGAGTTGTGGAGCAGTTTTCCCTCAGCTCCGTGTTTTTCTGCCCTCAGTGAGGAGCGGGTAGCTGGGTGGAGGAGTTGTTACGACCCGACTTTAGGTTGAAAAGACCGTTTGTGGTTCACTGTAGGTCAGACACCTTAGCGTGGAAAAGCCCGCTGATATCTGACTGAAACGTTACAGTTCAGTGTCGAAGAGTTAATGTTTGACACAGTTCACATTTGTCCCACTTTGTTTTAAATCAGCATCGCAGTAACTTAGCGGCTGGACATCGCTAGCCTCCTTCACCAGCACCTCCTTTTAAACTTTCTCTATCCATGTCTGTGATAATAAATCGCGCTCCTGCCCGTTTAAATCTATCAGTTCTGGTCAGTGTGTGTGCCACAGGGAGGAGATATTTGGCTGACATTTTGACATCGAGCTTTAACGTTACCTCCTCAACTCTTGCCCCCAGGCTATTCATTCCAGCTTTGAAGTGGTGGAGTCAACAGGCCTCCCCATTTAGACTGCTCAGTGCAGCACAATGTGAGCTCAGCCCTGTCTTGGCTGACTTAAAATGAATCTCCAATCTGATGGAGCACACTTGGCTGTTAGTGATGCATAATTACTGACCACGCACTCGACTTTGTTGGTCCCTTTGTCATATGAAAAGCTTTGACACAGGAGAGAAAGCTGGAAACTGTGAGTGTGGCAGGAACATTTGATTACTGTTTGTGATTAGACATGTGCAAGTCATAAGTCAAAGAAAGCTCACATCCCATCTTACGTTGCCAAAGGTGCTCTTCTTCTTGGTTTATATGCAGGATGAAACCCTGTAAGTTATTGGTTCCTGACCTTGTGCTGTTGCCCTGTTGATTTCTGCTGCAGGGCAGGTTTTATATGTCAGACTCATGTCGTTGTGTCTGCATCCATTCATGTCAATGCATCACAGATCTTAAGTAAGTGAAGCTGCAGTGGATTCAACACCCTCATGCTGCATAATTGCTAGGTTATTGATTAATTATTGTACGTTAACAGTTAGAATACCCTTGCACATTAACTTTAGTCTGCCAGCTTAGTTCGAAATTAACTGACAGACTCATTTTTACTAAACAATAACCTGATTTTTAAAAAAGTAAACTACGACTTCTCATCACGGTAGGTTATTTTCCATAATCGCTGTGAGAATAGATAACATTCAAGTCATGAAAACCCAAAGTTGCATCTTCAAATACCTTGTTGTGCATGATTAGTCACTGAGTCCCTGAAGCTGTTGAGCTCAGAGTAATTATAGTCTAGGAAAAACAGCAAATTCTCACATTTGACTGACGTTAAACCTTAATTCTAATTGTTTTCTTCAGTTAATCAGTTGACAACTACTTGCTTACATGCCTTTTATCTACCCTATATTCTATTCCATCAGTGACAACAATCGGTAACATACAGTACATAAGTCTGTCACAACTATTACATACTTGCCTTCTTATTTGAACTAACCACGATCATTATGCACAATCATTACAATCATTTCCATTTCCCTGTATAAAACCAGCTGGATAAATGCAACAGAAATGATAGTCCATCAGTATTTCCAAGTCATTTTCCACTGTTTGTGATCCTCTGCTATGCTTTAATTGATCTATTATTCTTGAGGGTTAAGTGCCTCAAGATAAATGTTTATCTTGAGTCACTTATTTATCAATTGTCCAGCAAAAAGGTGGCGTTCAAAGGGGCTAATGCCACCAATCTAAAACTAATAGAGTCATAAAATGAACAGACAGTTAAGCCGTTAATTGTTAACTAAACTTTCACGACCGTGGCTGCCCTAACAGTATACTCACTATAACCCTGCCTCATAGCTTCATCTATTTTTTGTGCCTCACTAATCATTGGTCCTTGATCTTTGACACTGAACTTCTGAACTTCTAATTCTGTTGTTATAGTTTTTAGCAGCTGGTCGCTCCGCTATATTTACCTTACTAATTCAGAGTAAATCACTTTGTTTCTCCTGTCAGGTATCTGTAGGAATTGTCCCATTGCACTGATCTCCCAGTGTAGAACAGCAGTAAAATGGATTTGTGAATTGTTTAAGTGGAGAGACGACGTTTTGCGTTTGGCCCGCTGTGAGAATACCTCCAGGGTTCGTTAGATGCTCTTGCTGCCATAGGCCACTGAAAGGGCTGATTGTTGGTTGAGAGGGAGCCTGCAGGCTCAGTGAAGCAGTGTGAACAGCAGGCTGAAGGAGGGGGCGAGGCTGCTGAGGAATTTCGAACATCACTCTGTGTCAGGGTCCAAGGCCAAATACTCTCAGGGTCGTGACTCACCTCCTGCCACTACTCTCAACTCTGTGTGCGTTGCCACCAGAGGGAGGGCTGTCGGTTTCAGCCTGTCTCCCTGAAACTTTGGTAATTGCATGCACTTGGAGATTGTTAAAAACTTTAAGCTTTGAGGTCTGGTACCGTGATCATCACAGAACTGTTAGGTTAAATGGCTTTCATCTGTCCTACTGTAGCAATCTAAACATTTTGATCTACATCATGCGTCAGTCCACTCCCACGTTCTTTCTAAATATGCAGAAACAAATCACATTAAATATTTGTAAATACTTTATGACTGAGGTTTACTGTACTTCCAGTGAACCCCCGAGCTATCAAACCCCTGCAGGTCCTGCTGTTGAGGCTCACTGGTTACTGACAGTCTACATTGAGCTGTTTGGAAACCTGACCAGACTGTAGTCTTTTCCCTCTTCTTTAACTCTGTTTGTATATTGATCTGCCCTCGTTGCTTACCACTCGAGGAAGGGAATTCCCTGAGCAGAGTGAGAGCACTCCTGCAGTCTGCTCCTCTGAGTCACATTTTTCCAGAGGATTTCTCTGATCAGTTTTTTACAGTCCAAACCAGGTGGCTGCCAGACCCATGGCCTCACTGTCATTACTGATGTGGCCAAGGGGACGAGTCCTCACCCAGATGTGGACCAGTGTCTTCCTCTAAGTCAGCCTGTTCCGATGCTGTGTTTCTGGTCTGTGGGGTATGAAGCCACCATTCAGCTCTCTGTGAATTCCTCAGGGTTGTGTGAGATTCAGGCTGACTGACCTCACTCACTTTGCTGGAGACACCCTGTTCCATGTGTGCAGGTTAACACTGAACATAGTGGATTAATATAGACAAAAGTGGCAAAAGTGAGAATAACACTAGAGAATCATGAAACTCTTCTTTTGTTTGTTAATTCCCACTCATTTGGCTGTTTAAAAGTCAGATATTACTCACTGGACAATGTGGGGTACTTCCCCAGGGGTCCCAGCTTCACTGTATGGTCATTTGATGTACTCTGTATTTGTTAAGTAATATGTATTAAAGCATAATATAAACCTGAATTCTAAATATCTTAAGCATCTTTATTTTACTCCATTACATATTACAAGATCAAGGAATTTAACCAATCCTTTCTTTGTCTTGCAAAATGTCAGTGTTGTCTCTTAAGGGTTTCAGTTGATGCGAAGTGGCTGATAAATCTCCAGGGCTGATAAACTTAGTGCCAAAACTGTATCCTCGTAGTTTCAATTGTAGCATCTGGACTTAGTTGAGTTAGTTAGACGTTCCACCTCTCATCCAAGAGGCTTCATCAGTTCTAAACTGACTGGTTGGGAGTTCCAGATATTATACTCTTCAGGAGTCATTGACACTATTGAAACTCCAGTCTGCTGGGTGAGTGTTGCCCCTCCCTCATTATACGAGTCGTTGGGTCTTTCCTTTTCACAATGGGGTTCGTTAGGGACCTTCGTGGCCAGGTTTGAAAGGTTTCTGTTCTTCCTGGGTAGAGAATGTAATACTGCGTTGTACACAGGTGAGAGGTGATGTCTCAAGCCTCCCCTTCTGTTCAATGAAGGTTTTTCTAGTTTAACAAAGATGGCTTCCTTCACACCCCAGAAAGACATGTTGCCAAAACTGCAGTTCTTCAAATGGCCCCTTGAGCCAGGCTTCAAAAGGGAAGCAATCCTCATGTTAATATGCACAACTTCACAGCAGTAAAGTTGCCAAAGCTAAAAAAAAAATATATATAACCCACCCATTTAAGTTGTACTAAGTCTTAAAGTTATAGGACCTTACATGCTTACTGTCATGTATAGTCCCCATTCTAAGCCAGGAAAAACCCTGATTAGGACTGTGGCTGCTTTGACTGATGGGTGGATGCCATCGTAGGACAATCCATGGGCTGCCTCAGCTCCACTCCAACTCCACCTTTTGGCTCATTTTCTGGATTAGTTAGGCAGAGTCAGACACTACCAAGATGGCAATAGCTGGAGTCACCACACTGAGCTTCAAACCACTGTTCTATGTCTGCAGTTCATGGTTGATACTATACATGTGTCATTGTCTAACTCGAATAAGGAGACATGTAATTTAACTGCAGCCAAACTAAATTTGAGATCCCAGTGTCAGCAGTGGCCCCCTTTATGTGTTATTCATGTAAGTAATCTGTGTTAGAGTGGTTTTTCAGAAACCTACGCAGTGTAAAACAAAAGAAATGTACTACAACATAAAAACAGTCCAGTGTCGTGATAGAAAGTTGCTCAAACACCTTTGCATTATTTGATACACTGTTGAATCAAGAGTTTTCATCATACAACCCTGTATACATGTTGTCCCACCTCTGTTATTCTCCTGTAACCTTTAGACCATAATGCAGCTAGTTAGACCTGCTGTCAAACAATGAAAACGAGGCCTCTATAGTTGACAAACTTGCTCTAACATTTTCTTTTTCTTAATCCTTCAACTGAGCTGGTAAAACATTAATAAGAAAATGGATTAAAGAAATAACAGTGTGCAGTTGTCTGCCTATAAACATTGCTTATCCATCTGAGAAGAAACACGGCAGAGAACAGGTGCTATTTATTGTTTATATGCAGACAGGCTTTAAACCACTCAGGGAGCCACTCAGCTACATTTTGCAGACATTCTGAGGCCCATGTATGTCTTTACTGTGGATGTGTGGGATAAAACAAACACTTTCTAAACATGCCTGTTCTAAACAAACACAGCAGTCCTGTGAAATTTACTATCAGTTGATCACCCTGCAGAGGAGGGTCTTAGTCTCAAGACAGTAATAGGAGTTGGCTGAGATGTAAGCAGCATAGTCTTCAATGTTTACAGCGTTTGCACAGCATACCAACAAATCTTAGAAGGGCTTTAGTGGTTTCTGTGTCCCAGTGTGTCTGCAGGACAGAGTTAGTGTTACCAGACCAGCTATCATCACCCTTTGAGAGCTGCAGGGTTAGTGCATACCACCCCTAACCAGCAGGCTCGCCTGCTAGGCTACAGGGAAGCTCCTGACTGTAAATCAGTCTTGTTCCCCGAGTTCCACACCCATCCTGTTCTGGGTCTGGGGAAGAGAGAGCTACATGGCTGACCTCATCGCTTAGGCAACACAGCCTGCCCCACATCCTCAGGAAACAGAGGAGAAAAACAATGAGCAGTCAGTGCTGGAGGCCAGCAAACACTGGTAGCGGGGGCAGCTGTAGGCCTTCAATCTGTGATCCTGGTGCTAGAACAGCGTTTCCACTATTCAATGCTGTTGTACCATACTGTTGTTGCACTTGCAGCACACTCCAGTCTCTTCCTCTTCCTCTCTGCAATGCTGTTTCCACGCCCTCCCAGTTCCCTGGCCTTGTACCTTGGCTCAGAGAATAGTGTTGATTATCTTCCTAACAGGTCTGGGTAATGTAGCAGGAGTCTGAGTCCCTGCTGGATTCCTCTACCGTTACTCAAGCAGGGGACACCCGAGGACATATTCAGAGGCTGTCAGTAAGTCTCTAGAGAGGGGAACTTTGTGTCTGTAAGCAGAGCAGGGAATCTGTTTTCTAGGGCTGTAGTCAACCGAAAAAAATCTTGGCTGATTGAAATCTTACCTACTCTTAAACCAATCCATTCGTCGTGGGGGAAAAACACAACTGCACTTTATCTCTAGACTATCTAGTTCAGCCACAGTGCACTGTACCTGCTAGCCTTATCAGCCTAAGTGGATTTTAAATAAAAAATTAAAAGCTAGTATTTGCAGCACATTCAGTCACTTCAATCTTGTTATTTTACACTGCAGACCTATATTCATATGATTTCTAAAAAATATAGCTGTTTTAACTTGTGATCCGAGCACAAGAAGTCATGAAGAATGTATGCTGACATGTTAGCCGTTTGTTTTTGAACTATTATACTTTATTGACACTGAAAAAATGAGCAACAATTATTATTATTATTTTATTTTATTTTTTTAAGATTTATTTTTGGCCTTTTCATGCCTTTATTAGAGAGGACAGTGGATAGAGTTAGAAACAGGAGAGAGTGGGGAAGGACATGTGGTAAATGGCCGAGGTCGGACTCAAACCTGGCACAGCCGCTACTCCTCTGCACGTGGGTCACGCGACTATTGGGGCGCCCCGAGCAACAATTATTGATGACGCCTGCTTGCCCAGATTTGAACCTTTCTTTGCTTAACCCTTTGAGCAGACAGCTTTTAATTAAACCACAATTTTGCCAATTTTAGTAGAAAGAAAAAGAGTGAGAGAAAAACTATCTGCAACCCAATTACAGAAAAAAAAAAACACTACTTTTTCCCCCCAAATAGTTTATGGTTGCAGCTGAAACTACTGCTTTTAATAATCAATATTAAAACAATTGTTACTGACAGCTGTCGACTTACGCAACATTCTTGTAAAGCTGCTTTGTTTAGATCTCATAGTTAAGAAGGTTGGCTTCGTACAGTAAATTAAATGTAATGCGATGTATTGATAACAATAATTTTGCTTCACTAGTATCAATACAAGTATAAAATATCTCAGTCTCTCTTAATACCCAGCACCATTTTTTAAATAACTTTATTAGAAGGGACAAGACAGTAGATGGAATTAGAGAGAGTGGGGAAGGACATGCGGTAAATGGCCGAGGTCGGACTCGAACCTGGCACAGCCGCTACTCCTCTGCACGTGGGTATGCGACATAACCGCTAGGCTATCAGGGCGCACCCATACCCAGCCCTGTTGGTTACAAGCTAGCTTGAGTGATATAGACAAGCTTCACCCACTGAGATTTTACTTAACGCCGTCTGAGCTTCTTTAGGGTTGCTGTCAGTCTGGACCACGGCTGGTTGCTTTCAGTCAGTGTTTAAGCACAAGAGGGGTCTTTGAGGGTCTTTCCCATCCTTCCCAATTACACTCTCCTACACCACAAAAGGCTCCTCACTGACATACGCTTTTCATACATGCACGACTATGAATGTGTCCTCAGTGACTGGGTGTTACATCAGTCTTTAGACTTTCCCTTGTCGTCTGATTTACTGGTCTGTGGGGAAGTACTTTTATTTTGGTCCAGCGTTCTCTCAAGGGGAGTGTCATCTTTCGGATATGGGGCTGCTTGGAAGGGTATTTTTAGGTAGTAATCACCCTGAGATGCTTCTGTCTTTCTGATAGTCTGGTATTACATTCATTCATCCTTTGTCTGTATGGGATTGTCTGTTCCGCTGTAGAAACCGGGAGGGCATCTCTAAGCTGTAAGCCCTGACCATTATTTGAGTATTTTTCTTCTTGTTCATCATTTAATCTGTTTGCTGTTGGTCAGTTTTCTCTCGTTTCTCTGTCCCTGGTTTCTACACAGCCTTCCCTGTCTGTCTCACTGGCATCTCACCCTCCACCCCCTCTCCCTGGCCCCTGCCTGTCTTGTTTGATATAAATATCGTGTTGGGTTGGCCTGATGGGGTAGGGTTTCGGTGCGGGACTGTGGCCAGTTCTGCTCTTTTGCTCCCTGGCTATAAACAGGTGAGCTGTGGACCCTGGTGGCCCATCACCGTTGCCCACATGTTAATAGAAAAGATTAGACAGCCCCGGTTTCCTTCCTCCCTCCCTCCCTGCCAGCCTGCCCGCACTGTACTCTACACTCTGTGGGAAATAGGCAGTAAAACATTGACATCTCCCTTATCCTGGAATTCAAAGCATGCTGCAGTTAGTGGAATGCGTCCTGTAATTGTCAACACATTATTTTCATTTTCTGGACTGACAGATGGTGTTTTGTATTCAAGCACATTCTTCACCTACCTTGAATCCTGCAGTACTAGAGGAATGTTTTGCTAGAGTGGCATAATTGTGATTTTATTTAAGTTAGGTTTGATTTTCAATGAGGTTTCACTGGATTAGGGGGACTGTATGCTCCTGTTCTGTTCCTGAGCCACCTTCCCTGTGTCGCCGCCCGGTTACTTGCTTTCTGCAAAGTGGACAGAGGAATGTGTGGAATTCCCCATGTACCTTCCCTCCCATCTGATAAACACTGCAGGACCGTGGCAGGGCCGTGGGTGGGTGGATAGGGGTGCACAGTCAAGACTGTACTTGTACCCACTGCCACAAGAATGTGTACAGTATCCACATGACTTCACAGTTGTTTGTTGAGCATAATGAAGATTAGTTACCACAGTGCGACCACAGTTGGATCCCCTGACAGGGCTTCTGTCAGTGTAATTCAGTATATTGTTTAAGTGAGGTTGGATGGATTCATCTTGAATTATTAGTCCCAGTCATATCCTTTTAGATGACAGCTTTATTCCTCCAGACCTTGCACAATGGGCTATTGAGTCAGGATGCTGTTAGAGCAGAATTGGACTTTGTCCACTGTGGCTCCTACCCCCTGTTTGGAATGGAAAAGATTAGCCTGTTACTTGGCTTACAGTGCATGTTTGCATTCTTAATGCTTCTAACTCTTTGTGGACCAAACTTGTCTGAGAGTGACGACGGCTTGTTGTGTGTCCTCATGCCAGACACAATGCTGCCCTCCTCAGGGAAATGAGAGAAGCAACCAAGTGTCAGTAGCATCTTCATTCTTTATCCTTTTATGACCTGCAGTAAAAGATATCAAAGAGATGAGGAGAATGGCTCGTGTGTGGAAGGCAGGCTGCTTAGTGAAAAGCCACAAAAGGATGTGAGCTGGAAAGTTTGGATTTAGGAGTTATTTTTAAACAGGTCTGACCTGTTACATGTCTCTCCTATTGCCCTGTATTAGTCTTTATTTATTGTGATACTGGAATTCACACTGGACTATGTCTCACTATGATTATTGTGCTATCCATACATGGACTGCATCTTATTGGTTAATCTGCTGCTTTTCTCTCATGTTTTAATTAAAAAAAATAGAAATAAATCCCAAAATTTCCATTTCCTAAGGCCTCATTGTGACATCTTGAAATCACTTGTTTTGAGTGTGAAACCCAGTAAAATGAGCCAGTACACTAGCTACAACTAAAGAATGTTATTTTTGATTGTGAAATTACTTCATTAACTGGTCAGTAATAAAAATAGTTATGATAAGACAAGATTTTATTGTCTCCAGGGGAAATATGCCTCGGATATAGTGCTGCTGTAGTACAGTAACACTTTAAAAAAAAATACATCTCTCTTTCTGTCCATTGACTAATTGAATAATTGTATAATTTGTTTTGTTCTAATCCATATCTTCTGTAAAACCTCTATGTATAGGACAAGTCTTAAAGCAGATTTAATCTAGACACACTGTAAATGGACAGCTGAACAATGCATATATCAAACTGAACACTGCAGGATACATGGGGTGTGGCTATCAAATAATGAGATTAATGCTGTAAATACATTTTATTCAATTCAAGGAGATTGAAACTTTCAGGAGTTGTTTATGCTTGTCCATTGGTTTAACTGACTTGAGTTCAGTCTTGTTATTTATTAGCCACACCTTGGAAATGTTGTCTGACTGTCTTTAAACTGTCTTGCCACTGGTTTTACAAATTCATGCTGCTCTCATTGCGTGATAGTCACACTTTTGGTGGTTTCATGTGGTAATGCTTGATCAGAAACCAAAATATCAGATAATATAAGATATTTTCCACAAATTGTCCAGCCCCGCCTGAAAGCACCATGTCAACTACACCAACGATCAGTTTTTCTACAACCAACAACTCGCCGTAGTCATACTGTATATTAAATACAGGCGCAAAGCATCGGCCACCATTGTTTGGTTTAAGCAATTCATCTAACTGTGATGGACGTCCCCCTGTGGAGATCTATTCTGGAGTTCATGGGCCTGTGCCTGAGTCACAGATGTGTAGTATCAGCAGGTGGGAGGGGGGGGCGTAATGAGCGCAGAGACACAGTTAGAGAAGGAGCTTCAAAAACTTGGCTCCGTCTCCAAGTGTTTTGGAGGGCCTCGGGCAGCACTGCTGTCCCCTCTGTCCAGGCCACGAACAACTTTCTAGGAATACATTACCATAATTAGCAAGTGTTGAGCTATTTATTTTTTTAAATGTGAAAGATGTTCCACAAGACAAATGTGAATGTGCGTGTCAATCGCCATCAATGTATTTTATATGACCCACCTTTGTTCCAAAACCAGTTGTGGTATTTTTTCCTATGTGGAACCTTTGTTTTATGAGTGACAAAGTCAACTTCAGTAAGACCTTGTTTAGCATGTCAGCACCAGGTGCAGATTATTTTGAGCTGGTCATGATATTTCAGCACATTTGCACAGACATGGGCTACTCACTGAGCTTACTGCTTTAAATAGGTTTGTGCTCCCATGTGGTTTATGTCAAACTTCATGACTTAAACATTTGGCTTCTGAGCAGGATCTCCCCTTGGACTAAAGATGGTGGTGAAGAGTGAGACTGAATATAGTGGAAGTTAAGGTGTCGAGATGTGTGAGAGGCCTCGGTTTATAGAATCGTTTACACTTATGTTAGCTGGTCTGAGCTGCACATTTAAACTTTTGTCTTTTAGTATTAGATTTACCCTAACAGTTTGACACTTGAAGTTACGGTCCTGTTGGGAGGGTGAGACTGTGTTACTGAAGTAAATGTTGGGTGTTTGTTGTTGAGATAAAGGGGCACTGAAAGGGTCACCAAATTTTGGCCCTTAGACCACTCCCCTTACTCTCCCAGTAGACCGGCAGCATGTTATCACTCCTTGTTGCTCACACTATCTGTGTCTATACTGCTGTCTGCTTCACACACATACAATAGGATATTACAGATACAGCTGGTGGGAACAATGTAAGTACAGATAGTAGACTTTCTAAGAATTTAAAAGCTAAATGTTTGCGTTGCTGTGATGCCAGCCGTTTATTTTGTATAATTATAAGATTGTATTGGAGTTACTTTAAACCTGTTTGAAATGTTTTGTTGTTAGATACTTTGATTTTGACACAGGCAAAGAAAAATGTATATAGCATCTATTCCAGGCCTGATTTGATTTCCCAGATGTTCTGTGTTTACATTTTCTATTTGTACTGTGTGTGTAACATTTTACATTTATTTATTTATTTTTATTAAGTATTTTTGGGGAGTTCTTCTAATTTTTATTGATAGAGAGAGAGACAGGGTGAAAGGGGGTATAGAGGAGAGTGACATGCAGCAAAGGGTCTTGAGCCGGACTCGCTGCTGGCGACCTGCGCCCGCATGGTAATGCGTTAGCTCAGCGAGCTATACGGCGGCCCACATTTTACATTTATTTTAAATATTCACTTTGTTGCTTTGTTGAACCTTTTTCTAAATCAATGGGATATTTAAAGAAGTAGAGTCATTAGACGATATCAAATGGTTAACTCTTTTAAAGCATTACATTTAATCACAGTAATGTTGTTTCTGAAAATTACCTCCAGGAAGAACGGGAAATAAACGTATTCATCCATAAACAAATTCCTAATCCAGATTGTACTAAGGAGGCGGCATCGGCCTGCTTAGACACCCTTTATTCCTGGATATTTGGACGGTTTTCCACCCTGCTTTTCTGGCATAATGAGCTTAATGTTCAGTGATTGTTTGAGACAGACTGTAACATGTCCAGGCCTCTGTAGTGTAACAGTATGCAGCCGGTGATTGCGGTCTATTCTGGACAAGCTGAGGATGGATGGATTGTGTGATGTAAGAGTCTATTTTGTTCCTGCGTTCCACCGAACGCTCAGCAGGGCAACACTGTACCCTCTCAACCCTGGACGGGATTCAAAAACACTTTCTGTCTGTCTGCTTCTTTGTTTTATCAGTCGGTCTGGTTAAGTTCACATCAACATCAAGTGAGTGAAAAGATCAACAGATCAAGCATGTAGACAGGTAGCTCTCATCGACTGCAGGGTTGTATTTTTAGTGTGGACAGTGGAAAAAGAATGTTGGGGATTTCAGGGGGATATTTTATGAAGGGCTGATGAGTTTAGGTATGAAGTTGGGCTCAGGGATGTACTGTGCTATGGTGGTCACATGGGAGACTCAGACTCTCTGCTGTTGTCTGTTTGCAGCCTGACACCACAGTAGGTAGGCACCTCACAGCAACAATCCCATTTAAGACTTCATTGGTTTCCAGCACAACCACCTTTGTGGGCTGAAACATCTTGAAAACACTGGTCAGGAATTTGGCTGTGTTGTATTAGTTGAGATGACTCAGGGAAATGGAGGGTTTCGATTGTGACTTTTGTTGAAATGCATGTATTTGTGTGATTGTTTTGTGTAGTTGTGAGTGTGCCTTGCAACAGCAATATATCATATCTTTCAGACGCGTTGCTGGCGGACCTGGAATCTACTACGTCCCACATCTCAAAACGACCTGTGTTCTTGCCTGAAGAGACCCCCTACTCCATCCCCACGGGAGGACACTCCTACCAAGATGTGTCAGTTCCACCTCCAGTGCCTCCTCCACCCTCAGCCGAAGCTCTGAACGGGTCCCTAATAGATCAGCCAGACTCCCACCACTCCTCACAGCAGGTCAGTTTCTGTGATGTATGTCTGTGTGTTACTGATCAGAACCTCAGACATCAAAGGCAAATAATCCAAATTCATTTCAAAATCTGATGTATCCTCTGCAGTCATTAGGTTCAGCCCAGAAGAGCTCATGGTCCAGGGACAGTAGCAGTTCTCCATTGTCTCACATTGAAGAGGACCACGTCTACAGGTAACCTCCACACAGCTGAACTTATCCCCTGGCATTTTTTGTACCCAGTAGTTGCTATAGGCAGCTGTTTCTTTCTGTCTCCTCTTCAGTTTTCCAAACAAACAGAAGACATCAGACTCGTCAACGGCAGCCATGACTTCTGCCCTGGGCAGTAACCTCTCAGAGCTCGACAGGCTTTTGCTGGAACTTAATGCAGTACAGCAGAGCTCCCCTTCATTCCCCACTACAGGTAAACACCCAGCCTTCAGCTTTATCAGCTGTTTGTGTTGAACAATATTAGTTAAACAGTTATGTGTCCACAGAGGAGGCAGCTCCACCCTTACCATCCTGCAGCATCACCCACTACGAGAACGGCAGCGCCCCTGACATCCTAGTAAGCCCTCCCTCTCAGGAGAAACCCAAGAGGAATGGAACAAGGTTGGAGGAAGCCCGACCCACTGTGGAGAGTCTGCTAGATGAGTTGGAGGGCTCGGTGCCATCACCCAGGTAAACAGGGTTCCTCCACTGCCGCTGGTGTCTAACTTAACATTTATTCATACATGATCAGTTTCATGACTTTCAGTTAATTTCCCATCCAACCCAAAATATGTTTTAGTCATTGTCTTCTGTGTTTTACTTTCACTGTGCAGAATCATATATGTTCAGATTTTAACACTGGAAGACAGATTCTTTAGCTGAAAGTGGAGAGTGTTTTGAGCTCAGCTAAAATCAGAATTCAACCCTCTGAACCCCAAAACCCGTTGATGAGTTTTGGAGTTCATTAAATCAAAAAACAACAACTTAAAGTTTTCGTATTTAATGATTACTGGCATTATAACAGTGTTATACTGCATCGTAGACATTTTGAGTTCTCTCTACGTCTAGTCATGGTTGGGCTGTTTTTATAGAGGTGCTGGACTTTATATACTGCAGTGAAAAATACCCAGAAACTACTTGGAGTTTAGAGAGTTAAGGTCTGTACACATGAGCAAGATCACATGTAACTTGGTTGCCAGCTCTGAGCCGACAGCCAGCTCTCATAAACGTGATGTGGAAGCCAGTAGATACACTTTTCTAACGACCGGTGTTTGTATGTTCATGAATATCATTTTTAGGATTTTAAATCGGATAATTAAGCTTTTGTTTGGAAAAAACATATCTGACACAAATTATTATTTAAATGGGACAACATTGTTCAGACATGGGCATAAGAAGGCATTCCTTGTGTTGGGCTCATTTATGCACACAAAAATGGAAGAACAGATGTGAAGAGTAAGAAACAGGGCTTGAGAGAGAAGTCCAAATGCATCAGTTAAGCGTAGCCAGTCATGACCTTATATGCCGTCATGTAAAAGTTTCATACAATGAGGTATACGGATTAAAATTTGATAACAAGAGAAAAGACTGGATCACTGCTCTGTATGAGCAGATACCCTGAGTTGAGGTTCTCAGTCTCTATTTGAGAAAACGTTGGACCAGTGCTTACTGTCTTTAAAGCAGCAAAACTCTGGGCTTACAGTGGCTGTCTGGTGATGGTGGGCTATTGCCTGCATCTTTTAGGTTGTTCTAAAAGGCAGAAGACCACAGGAAAGCAAAGCTTGATGGTAGCAGTTTCATCTTCTTATCAGACATACTCTCAATTCTACCCATGCAGTAAAAAGAGCCATTTAAATAGGTTTACAGCCGCAATAAATGGTAGCTTGCTTGTTTTATGCAAACATGCTGACAGCTGCTGTCTTTGCAGAGCATCTGTTTGTACATTTTAATAGATGTGAGGTAATACAACACCTGTTGGTTCTTTTAAAATCAGCTTGTTGTGTTAGAGCTCGAGAAGCCAGAGAAAGGTTTTGTGAGAACTTGCACAATAGTTATTTTGTGTTTCTCTGTTGATAATGTTTCAGTATTTGCATGTAATTAAAAATCACATTATAATTTGTCTTTTCCAGCCCGTCTGCTCGCCACAGTGATTTGGACACACCATCTCAACAGCAAGCCAGGATTTCAGCTTCCTGTGCAACAAGAGAGCTCGATGAGCTGATGGCCTCTTTGTCTGACTTCAAGGTACAAAGCAGCATAAGTGAACACTGGAAAAGCTGTACTTTATTACCAGAACACAAGCTTCTCCTGTCGTATTCCTGATTATTTCTGTCCTCTTCCTCTGATCTCACTGATACTTCTCTGTTCTCTAGCCTAGTTCTTTGGGCTCTCTGCTAGACCCAGCAGGAGCACCCTTCAGCTCTCACCATCCTCCAGTCTCTTCCTCCGTTACCCCCGTGGCTTCTCCTTCCCTTATTCTGTCCCACCCGTCTGCCTGCGCCTCTCCTCTCTTCTCTTTACCTGCTGGTTTAGAGCTGCACATAGACGAGGATGGAGGAGATGGTGGCATGTTGATGCCCCATCCGAGCCGTCTTCCTCCCCACAGTCCTACATCCTCACTTTCTGCAGCCAGTGACCTAGAACTAGACTCTATCATAGACGTCTCTGCCGCCATGCTGTCATCCCAAACCAAGTCTCTGCTAGTCCTCTCCCAGTCCGCTTGCTCTAACTCCAACCTGATGAGGAATAGCTCAAGTCCTTCCAATACCACCACCCCCTCACTTACCTCAGTAAACACTGTCCTAGACAACAAGTTCTCCAAGTCCCCGAGTCCATCTGTGGAACTGGTTTCACCCTCAGCTGGTCTTGCTAAACTGTCTTGTGCTCCTGAGACTGTGAGCAAGGGGTCTGCTTGTTTTCATGACATTGATTTTAATTTCTCCACTTCACCTTCTTTGAAAAACCTCACCCCTCCCCTCTCAGCTCCCTCACCCCTCCCTGTCCCTGTCTCTATATCTCCACTTTCCGCACATGCCTCCTCAAAAACATCCTCACCATCTACAGCCTCTCCACTGATGGTGCCCTGTCCACTGGCCTTCACTAGCACCAGCAGACAACAGTTGGAGGCAGTGCCTGCTGTTCAGAGAGCCAGCCCCCTCTCTGTACAGCAGCCCCCTGCGGTGGAGCCTTCCCTGGACGAGGCACTAGACAAGCTGCTAGCAATGAGTTTTGCACAAAATCATACAGCTGGCCATGTGGAGGAACCACAACTGAAGATGGAGACACAGTGTCTAGGAAGTGGAATGCAGGAGATCCACGAGGAGCTCATCCTGCCCATGGACAGAAGTAGCATGCAGCCCGACACTTTCACCAGCGCCACCAACACCATCACAGACGACTCCGTGGACGGAGGCACCGACGGGAATGGAGATCTGGACTGGGCTGACGAGGAGCTGTCCATGTCCCTGCATGATGGACTGGATGGCACCATGACGCCTTACACCGAGAGGCTGTACACAGATGGCAGCATGACCCCGCTGACAGAGGCCAGCTGGATGGATGAGTCCATGACCCCGTCCTCATGCCCTGGGACCCCTGACGTTGCCCTGGACCTGCCCCTGCTTCAGACTCCCAATATAGACAGAGTCTCTGCATCTGGACACGTATGCATCCGCTCCTGCAGACACAAGACAAGCTTGTTTTGCTCCGGTTTACCTTTGGTTTGCCCTTGTTTGTGGACCTAATGCTGCTATGTTTGCTAGCCTCTGCTTCAAAGGTTTTTCTCAAGGGTCTTTTTGAAAAGCTGAAATATAGAGCTACATGTGTATCTACTAGTTTGATCACTAGTATAATTTTCTTGTTGTTTTAGAAAAGATAAAACAATGATTGTTTTATTAGCATTTCTTACCATCTCTAAAGCCTTGGTTATTTCTGTCAGATAGAGCTCAAACAGTCAATTAATTGATTAGTTGACTGAAAATTTGTTGTTTCAGTTTAATCAAGCAAAATGGAAAACAATAACTTTTTCACCCCCACTAAAATATAGATTGTCAGCTTCTATCTACTATTTGAGTTGCTTTTAGACTTTACATAAAACACTGCAGGCTTTCAGAACTTGTACTGTATTAACATGTAAACCTTTCATAGTCTACATGGTTAATAGATTAATCCAAAAAAACAAAAAATCCAAAATCTGACCATCTAAAAACTCTGATTATACTTTTAAGTCTCGTGAGGAAGGGCTTGGTGCTCTAATTTTATTGTCTACTTCAGTATTAGGTATATTCAGAACCGTTAAAGAAAAACTATGTTTAAGCTTTGCAAAATAAGGATGACAAAATACTCTTATAGAGAAAAGACATGGTAATGGAGAGGCTAAAGAAACTTAAGCTAGCTAATCGGGAGTTTTTGCTGTGATGCTGCACTAAACTGCTACAACTAACGGGCTGTCTGGTGGCACCGGTGCTCAGCATGGCACCACTAGTTTTGTGTGAAGGACCCTAATGTCACCTCTTTTGTGATGTTGGTGTGGTTGCCTGAGAAGACTGAAGGCTGGGTAGTGGGGGCTTCTGACAAAAGCATGCAAGAAGTCCATGATGTGTTATTCTAAGCCCACTGACCACCACTGCACCCTGGCATGTTGGTGATTTGAGCGTCACAGTTTGTGTGACTCGCCTGCTGCCTCAGAGCTCTGCTATAACTGCATGAGCTGGTTTATGAAAACTGTGGACACATGATAAGGTGCTCAACATTCCCCCTTAGATCAAGTCAGTGATCAGGCGCACAAAGGAGACTCCCAATGTGCACCCCATGTTCCGAGACGGTCATCTGCGCAGGAAGATGGGACCCATCATTGTAAACAAGAGCAACTCTCAGGACCGTCTCATTGAGGAGCTCCAGGGTAAGCTTGGCATCGGCCGCTCAGAGCGGCGGCGCAAACAGTCCGATGACTGGCTTACCGAGGGTGTCGTCATCACGTCCAAACCTCAGCGTTTCCGTCCTGAAGGGCCTGGCGGTGAGGTCGACAAGGTTGGCTTCAGTGTGCTCAACAGTTTTCCCAGATTTTCTCTTTCCATTTAATTCACCTTTTCTAGTTTTCTGCACATTTTCCTCCCTGTCTCCTCCCTTCTCTGTTTTTCTCTCTTCTTTTCTTCAGATCATAATCCCCCCCGAGTCGCCTGTCCCTGTGAGGAAGGTGCTCCCACCTCCTTCTCCCCCCACCCCTCGTCGCCCCCCAGTGGTAGAAGAACCTAAGCGACCCCTCCCTGTACAGCAGCC
>OMNN01051634.1:0-21999 GCA_900302755.1 Chromis chromis | reverse complement strand
GGAAAGGGGGGAGAAGACAGCTACCTCCTGACTGTATGTGTCAGTGTACTGTATGTGTGTACAGTAGCTCCGCAGCAAAACATCGATCTTGTTCTAAAACCTAAAAAAAAAAAAAATCCAATAGAAAATCCATCGGTTTAAAAAAAGAACAAAATGTGACAGATTGGTGCTGGTGGCAGTTTCCCGAGTGCACGGTCTCTTTCTCTCTCTTCATGCCTGAATCATTTCCTATCATGACTGCAGTTTGTGTGATCTGTAAAGTACAGTGTGAAAGTGCTGTTTCAAAGAAGATCACAAGCAACTCACTTCTCCTGTTTTGACAGTAATCTCCATATCACATATATCTCATCAGTATCGTGTTTTATGACAGAGACAACTGTAGGTTCCTTTTTCTTTCCATTCACTCACTTTGTGAACAATGAACCTTTTATGCCGTGCCTACAGTGCTATTATCTTTTTATGAAAATAAGCAGAAGGTATTGGACTGTCGTCATCTTTTATGTGTCTTTGTCGTCCTTTCTCTTGTGCTCTCTATCTCCTTTTCTCTCTCCTCCCCAACCTGGCAAACCTGCCAAGTGAGTAGAGCTCCATAGTAGATCAGTCACAGGCAGATTTAGATTTGAGGTGGGGAAAGCTGAGTCCCAGTCCCAGACAAACTTGTTTCTTTAGGAAGACTCTGAGGGATGGGAGAGGTGGGAGATTTCCATATGCTCTGCCACCCCTTCCCTTCACTGATCACCTACAGTAGTCTCCCCCCACCACCCTTCTTGTTCCTTAATAGTGTAAACCCGCCTTTACAGCCCCCTTTCTAAATCCCTTCTCTGCATAAACTTCTCCTCAGATGTGCCCACCCCAAACCCCCATCTATCAACTAGTTGGCAATGGCATTGTTTTTAATCATCAGAACCTCAAAATTATTATTATCGCTTCTGATGCGGCAATTAAAACTTCAGGTCAGAGGCACAACGAGCGGTGATCAGCAGCCGAGCTGAGAAGTTTTAATTAGACGATCAGAACCATTAATGCACAAAAAAAGGTGTGCGCTGGGAAATTAACGGGAACGTCTTAATCAGGGTTAGCGACTCCGAAGAGGAGTCAAGTGAACAGAGAGCAAAAAACAAATCATTTCCGCACCACTGGGACAAAACTCAATTAAATATGCATGCGGAAAAATGGAAATTTCTCAGCATCGGCTGCACCGACTGTTAGAAAACTGTGGCAAAATCTCACGGTGGGGTCGGCGACCTGCTTATTGTTATTCTTCTGTAATAAAAATGAGAGAGGGGCCAGATGCTGGGGTCTGGGTGCAGTGGCGTAGTTGTCCATCAGTGGCTTTCCGCTTGACTTCCTTGCGGCTGCCGCAGCCTCTCTACCATGCAGAGGGAAGAGAGAGAAAGACAGAGAAGAGGAAAACATCCTCTTCCTGCAAGCCGTAAATTTACAAAAATAAAAACATGGTAATTTTCAAGTGTGTCTGTGTATGTTTGCTGGTGTGGCTCAGTGATTTCCCTGGAACACACATGCACTCTCTCGCACATACATCTCCCCTGAGAGCCGGAGACATGAAAGGTTCACTGAGCTACACACTGGGAGCTGCAGCCTTGTCGATTAATCTGCCAAAGGTTCATAAAGTTATAACTGGACTATTTTAAAGAGCTGCTGCAACTCTCGATTGCATATTGTAAAATAATCCTGAGCTGAACAGACATCTCCCAGACCCTGTTTGTATTAATTAACTTGAGATATTGCGGGGGGTTTGTCCCTGTGTCAGTCATGTTGGAACTCAGCAGGAATCTACAAGAGGCCCTGTATCTGTGTTTGATTAGTTGGAGAGATAAGCTTCAGTTTAAACAGGTAATATCTACCTCTCTTATATACAGACCCCTCCTGCGTGCTCCGTTCCATACAAACTGAAACACACTGCAGGGAGTTGGTGGGTTTGTGGGGCAGCGCTGCTCTCTGGATTGACAACAAAGCCGAGTTATTCCATTTTCTGTATTTTTTGTACATGCGACTTTTACATCTTCCATAAGGTGATTACACAGGCAGTTTGGACGTGAGCTGCCTGGTCTTGTATGTCAGAGAGAAGTAAAGCCATGACCCTGCCAGTCACGACCATTGTTAACTCCCACATCCTTTACCCGTAGCTGCCTTGATTACAGTCTGCGCACGTTCACACAAATAATGCACTTCCAACAGCGTTATTAGGATTTGAAACACCACTTGATTGGGCATGATATCATTCTGGCACACAAACAGACACTCTGCATCAAAAACCAACAAGACCTGTGGGGCTTGGAGCTGTGGAATAGTTAGTTTGTCAGTGCGAAGGGCTAGACTTGAATACAAGCAGTGTCATCTCGGCTCTGAGAAGAAGCAGAGCCCTGGAGAACTTGCACTTGTGCCCTGATGCACTTATTTTTGACCGAAGATGAAAAAGAACCTGACACAGTCCAAATGTATTCAAAATAGTTTCTTGACTTTTTCCTCAGGTTTTGGCCTTATACAGACACTAGACGGAGCTCCTTTGTGGTCCTGCACTGTTTCCAGTAAAAATAATGTCACCGTTAACATAAGCAGTAGGAAAAATTAGTTTCAGCTGTTGTGTTCACATTCAAACCTGCCTGTTTTTTTTTTTCTTCTTTCCAACTCCCAGTGCTTACTGAGGTGTCTCCTCCTTGACAATTAGCACACCAGGCTAAAACAGACTGTAAATAATGTCCAATGCATGTGACAGTGTTGTTTTTCGTACTGATATTCATTAATAAGGCAGAATGCTTACTGGACTCTCAGGGAGGTGGGGGAGTCAGTCCCAGAGGGAAAAGTTGTTCTCTCATGTAGGTCCCCACAGATTTTATCTCATTGTACGCTATCATGCACACAAACGACTTGAGGTAAACAGCTTAGCGTTACCATAGCAATCCTTATTGTAAGCAATGGCAAAAAGCTGCTGTGGACAGAAACCCGCAGCATAAATAATAGTTCAGACTGCTTCCATAAACCATTGAACCATAGCATGTTCCTCCTCAGGGGGAAGCTCACAATATTTAATTTGTTTTAAATCACGCCCCTACCTTTAAAAAAGAAAACACTGAATATGTGCTTAAGATGTCTGATAATTCAGTTTGAGGCCTGTTTAGATACTCAGCCGGTAGCACTTGGTCCTCCACTCGTGCTCCTTATTGTTAACAGAAAATCATACATAAATAGGCACTAATGGAAAGAAACAACTGCGTAGGGGTCATTTCCTACAAGGAGCTTGAGATTGCAATACAAAGGAAATCGGTAGTTAAAGCATGAAATACTGAACACAGTAAACAGAAAAAATGACCTCCACAGCAACACCCAAATGACCTCAATCTTCCTTTGGAGAGTATTTCTGAGGGGAAAAAAACTTGAAAATTTATGTCTTCCACTTCCTAATAGTTTTTCCAGCTGATTTTTTTTTTTTTCAAAATTGCTGTCTTCTAGAAGGTGACCCTTTCACCCCCGCCTGCAATTGTCTAACACTAAATTGTACAGTAATGTGCCTCTGATATACGGCCCCCTCAAAACTACATAATTCCTGAAGTCATTGTTTCAGAGAGGAAGCCTGCAATGTAAATACAGTAACTGAGAAAGCATGTGTGGGTAGCGCGGGGCTGCATTGTCTGGCGATGGGGTGATCTGTAAACTCCTTCAAATTGCATATCCTCTAATGATTCCACAGCTTTGCAAAAGAAAATGAAAACAGGATTTTATGTTGCACCGATGTGATTTACATAATGCCGGCAATGGCTCACA
The DNA here is from genome assembly GCA_900302755.1 of Chromis chromis. NCBI lineage: Eukaryota > Metazoa > Chordata > Actinopteri > Pomacentridae > Chromis > Chromis chromis. The sequence continues at coordinate 18,216 of OMNN01051634.1, read as the reverse complement.
CATGATTGTGCTTGGCTTTATGGCTGAGGGAAAATGAAGAGGCTCGTGCTCGTTGATATAGAAAGTGAATTGAGTCTTTAAGATAGAACTTTGTTACCTCTGATATCACGCATTTTTCTCCACCGAAACGGGGTGTCCGTAAGTCAACATTGTGTATTATCTTAACAGTGGTTAAGATTCAATACACAAGAAGAAATATCTCTGCTGTGGCATCATGTTTAAGTGTTTTCACAGAGCCTAAAAGCTGAATAAAATACAGATACTTTTTGGATTTCATAAATAGTGCATTGCCTGCAGTCACCTTCTCCTTACTTAGGTTACAAATTGTCCAGCAAACACTGTTGGAAGGTGAACTTTGGTGGCTCTGGAAATAAAGTGAAAGGTAACAGAGTGCAGTTTCTGCCCTAAAAAGGCAGCTCTGGATATGGAATGCCACAGGCAGCTGTTCCTGCCTCATCAGAGGACATGTTATAAAGATAGCCCCACTTGGGTTGAAATAATGCCACCCATTCCTGCCCCAAAGCACACTCTATCATGTGCCATTGTTCAGAGAGGCTGCACTGGGGGACAAAAATGTACTTGTTAGGATATATAATGTCCTGTTAGGTAAAAAATATATAAAAACACCAAAAACTGCAGCATTTTTATATACATGGCATATTATTTTACCTTTGATGAACTGAAACCAGCAGCCTCTATGGAAACAGCCGTTGGTCTAATCTCACTGAATAGCCAACATGAGATCACGGCTCCAAAAAGCCTTAAAGTGCTCAGCATTTTCACTCCACATCCTGACAGCTTTAATGCTGTGCAGCCCCCCACTCAGTGGCAGGACCACAGCCTCTTGAGGTGAGAGTGAAGATAACATTTCACAGTGTCTCTATAGCGCTGTCATGTGAGGATTATGTAGCCGTGTATTTGCTGCTTGTAGTACCGTAGGGGGTCTGATACCTATCTGCCTGTGGTTTCAGCTGCTTGTGCTTTTTTTCCTCTTTTTTTTCCACCACCGTGTTAAACTCTGACCAGAGGACTGTGACTTAGAAAGATATGTACAGTATCTCTGTGTGTCCTTCCAGTCTTGCGCTGTTATTGTTAAGTGCTTTTGGATGTTAAAAATAGCAGCAGTCACTGTTGTCTATGTCAGTTTGTTTTTCCATTGTGATGTGTAAAATCAGAACAAGTTACTGACATGGAAAAGCTGGTTCAAACTTTGTTTGTGGTGATACTGAAAGCACGTCTGGTCCTCATTTAAAAAACTTGCTTCTCTTACAGCGGGGTTGTATTTCTTAAAGTGTGACACAGGTGATTGCAACACCTTCAGCCAATCTTATGTCTGTTTTTTTTCTTGTTTCCTTCAGCTGAAAGGAGTTTATGCACTGAAACGACCTCAGGAAAATCCAAGATGGCCGCCAAAAGGAAAGGTGGCCTAAAACTCAATGCTATCTGTGCCAAGCTGAGCCGCCAGGTGGTGTTCGACAGCAGCTCCCAAAACGCAGAATGTGACCAGAGTGTAGCAGAAAACAGTGAGCGTGGCAGTTCCCACTGCGACGACAACGAGACCAACTTCCCCGAGAGCCTGAGCCTAAATCAGAGCCTAGAGGAGGACCAGAAGAGACGCGAGGCCATCGAGAAGTGGGTCAACGGCGAGTACGGTGATGAGCCGCCGGCCCCCGAGGATGAGCAGGAGCAGGAGCACGAACTCAAAGTCAGCAATGACGAAGATGGCCCTCCTGTGGGCGTGTACATGGTACAGCCCAAAGGCTGCAGCGATGAGGAAGACAACGCCGAGGAGGCCGAGCCCGTGGCGGCGTCTCAGGATGGCAGTTACCATGACGACAAAGAAGCTGACGAAAGGCCTCCAAAAAATGACGCTTTCATGCCGCCAAGCGAGGCCCAGAGTCGCCAAGCACCTTTCTCCTCTCCAGGTACATTTTGACTCCAATCGATACTTTTCTATTTGTACTTTGATTTATACTTGACCCTCCTTAGTCATCTTAAACCAACAGTACCTTTGCCCTTAAAAACATTCCACTCCACAATATTAAGGGGCAAAGGCTTAGATAGAGGAGAGGTGACATTGCCACATCCACATAAGCTTAAGTGTGCCCATTATTGGAAAGAGACGCTCTAGAGTTACATTATGAATAGCCAGTGACATTATTACTCTAAAGACAGATTCAATTGGCAGGCCAGGGGGGAAAACAGGAACTTGTGTGTGGTTAACTATACGAAGAAATTCATAAATGGAGTAGGCTTACAACGTAAGGCATTTAGGCGTTTATGCATTCGCCCAGCAGCTGAGGGCCTAGAGCGCATGGCAGGGCCAGGCTAAGCTTCATATTACACCCAGGATTACATATTGAGTCTTTGATTTTTTCCCTAAGCTCACTAAACTTAGCCACTGCTTCGAGCTCCTCTATTACATGGAAGACTCTTTCCGTTTTTGTTTTTTTTTGTTTTTTTGCAGTTGTCAAATCCATGAGATCAGTTGTCAAATACAGTCAGAAATAGGGAAGTCATTTTGCACACACTTAAGCACAGCGTGTTAATATCTCCTCACAAATGACAGTGACTTCAGGTGTTTATTTTTGTCAGCAGACACGAGCATATTTTAATAAATTCCTTAACACTATCTACTCTTGTAAATGACTCACAGTAACCCCTGTTTAATTGTGACATTATGTTCCCTCAGTATAATTCACTGATTATCAAATAGATAAAGCTGGCACAGGCTTCCAACAGTCATTCTGAATGAGGGTGAGCATGTGTTAACGGCACAAACAACCTTTTAAGAAAGTGCTGTTTAGCTTTATACACTTTGTGACCCTTGAAACTAGACGCAGACGCACTGTAGGAGACATTGGCCTTGTATAGCAGAAGTTAAAACACAGAGCTGTAAAAAGCAGAAAAAAACAGCTCGGTTATATGAATAGATAAAGCCTGTTTCACAGACAGACAGAGAGAAAGAGAGAAAAAAAAGGCAATTTGCAGGTGAGACCGGTTGTTGCGGTACAAAAACAAGTTTTGTTTTGTGCTTGCTCCCCTCAGTTTAACAGCTTTTCGGGCTTTCATCTAGGTTTAGCTATGTACCTCAGAGTCATGTACACATGCTCCTTTTGTCTTCATTTCTTTTTTTGTTTGCACCAACTGTACAACAGCAGCAGCAGTTCTGGCCACACACAGAATTGGGGGCAGGGTTTTTTTTTCAGTAAATGAAGCAGGTTTCATTTCAGAGGCAAATGAAAAAAGGCTTTGTGGTTTTAATTAGTCATTTTGTTTATTTCACGGCCACACACACAAAAAAAAAGCCTGTCTGTAAATATGTATTACTGTCGTGCAGCAGCAGGCCTACACCTTTCCCTCCGCCGGTTGCCTTACTACTTTAAAATCTCACAACAAAGCCCGTGTTTGAAGACTGAGGGGAGAGCATACTGCATCAGTTGCAAATCTTGTCTTTAGAGTTTTTATTTTTTTCCGAGTTGCTCTTTGTTGATTGTAACTAGGGCATCTATATTGCCATGTTTCTGCTCAGCTCACAATTAAAACATTTTTTCCCTCCCTCTCTCTCTCACCCTCTCTCTCTCTCTCGCCGCTGTCTTTCAAAGGCTGATGTGGAGTGCACATAATTATGCATATAAACATAGTGGCTTAATTATCTCTCACAACATCAGTGACAATGTAATTAACAAACATTGCAAGATCAATGAGAGAAACTGCGACCTTCAAAACATTTAACTCCTCACATTGAGGCATCGTGCGGATTTCCTATCAGTGCAAAACCCCAGAATACTTTTCCTAGATAATTTAGATGTCGCATTAGAGCCCTCGTAAGCCAGTCAATGGAAAAAACCAATGAATAAAAAACTATGAAAGCAATGACAGAGATGCTCATAGCGATGGATCAAACAGGCTTGACCATGACTTCCATTTGCAATTCTGGGTTCACTGTAAAAGGTTATTGTTCATTTCAAGCTATTTCAAAGCCCCATCTATTTACTGCCTGTTAATTAACCGACCAAACAGTGAGGAAGTTTGAAGCTCGTAGTGTTTTTTTTTTTTTTTAATATGACAAATTGCTCCAAACTAATGCACATAATGTCATTTATTTAAAGCAAGTGTTTATTAGCGGACCAGTGTCCATTTGAACATAACACACTTGAACTAATTCACTGACATGAACATAAATAGCGTTTTAAAATGAATCCCACGATGCAAAACTCAACTCCTACTTATTAAAAAACATGCTCTCTTTAGGAGGTATTCAGACCTTTTGTTAGTCCATATATAGCCTCTAGCATGCATCTTTATCATCAGCAACACCTCTGCCTCTCAGTCCTGCGAGCGGCGAAACCATGCCACACTGATGGCCATGTTTGGTCAACAAAAGGAGATATAATGCCCACTTGTTATCATATCTCAGAGAGAAAATGTCGCCTAATTGCCTCAAATATAGACAAGGCAGGTCTGTGTTGGATTTTGCTTGCCTGAAGTGTCAAGATTAGGAGCCACAGACACCAGAGAGAGTGCAGATGTCTCAGCAAACACCAGAGAAACTGATGAAGGCAGAAGAAAAAGAGAGGTTTATTTATTTGACAGGGTTAGGTGGTAACATCAGTGGTGCGGCCAATTTCACTTTAACCCGAGCACCAAAACTCCCAGCTGGTGTTACATGACATTATTAAGAGCCAGCCAGATAGTGCTCGAGTAGAAAACTCATTTACATGGTGTTTTAGAAAGGTTATCTCCTGTCGGTCCCAGTCATAATCCCTTCAAGTTCAATCATTTGCCTTCCATTGATAGCACGTCACATGGCTCTGCTGATGAGCAAAGAGACTCTGCTAATTTTTTTTAGGAGAAGGTGATGATAATGCCCTCAGCAGATATGAAAAAATGGATATGTTGCTCAGAAACTACTAGTCTCTTTGCAATAATTAGCAATCGACTCTGCCGCTAAAATTTCAGATATATTTTTTTTGTTTGTTTAATTTACTCCAAAGAAACAATCAGCAGGCCCGAACCTATTCAGACAACTTTTATATTAGTGATTAAAATGAGATTTAATATATTCCATTTGGAAAATTTAGAAATTGATTTGTTTATTCTGCCACTTTTTTAAATATATTATCCTTCAGTCAGTAAAGTGTAGTTTCTTTTTCTCACTCATACCAGCGTGGGCGGGTCTGCCACTAACTTTAGAGCTATATGATATACTGTTACCTGAGATGCCCTTATAAATACAGTAGCAATAAAATCCAACCAAGGACTGAGGTTATCAACACCTACAACAAATTATGAGAATGTGTATCCAAATGACATTTAAAATGGACTTGTTCAAAGGTTTCTGCTGATCTTTTATGGCACGTCTCATTATCGGTCCAACCACTAAAGGAAAGATAACACTAAGTATAGAATAAGCTATTGTACTACACAGTAAATACTCCCACATGCAGTATGTCACTCTGTGGTTTCAGTACATGTGAAAACACGGTAGATTTGATAGAGCGATCTGCGGCAAACATGTGGGTATTTTCTCTCAAATACCTGATCTATTTCTCTTAAATTTTTCATGTCCCTTCGATCCGCCAGATACTCTTTCATACTGATCCACTGAGCAGAGGAACAGCCCCAACGCAGTGAATGGAAATTTGGGGATTATTTTACATGCTACGCAAGGAGATGTGAAAAGCAGGGCACTGCGACTGATTTAGCAATAACTGAGAAATATGAGACAAGAGCAGAAATATTTGTGTATTAATTACCTCGGTGGTTGGTGGCGTTATCTCTCGCCAGCTCATGTGTGCTCTGATGATGAAAACAGCAATAAAACAATTTTTTTTTTTTTTTAAAGACTTTGGACTAAGTCCCTGTGGCCGTGCCAAGCTTGGGTTAAGAAGGCCAAAGGTTTTACATGGCCCCGTTGAAATGATCATCTGGTGCATTACTAGCATATCTGTGTTCTGGTGCCCTGCCTGATATGCAAAGTGACACAACAGGAGATTTGAGCCGGATCTGCAAACTGTTTGGAGAAAAGCTGCCGTACTAGTCCTGCTTCTCTCTTTTTCTTTCTGTTTCTGTCTCCTCTGCTTTACACAGCTTGATCCCTCCACTGCTTTCAGGCCAAATCATCTTTCCCTTTTCCCCACTCTCTGACCCCTTGCGCTAACCTGGATGAAAGTTAATGGGGCAGAATTAATCTCCACATAATGCAATTAAACTATACATTGACTATATTTCGCCTGTGTCCTTGGAGAAGTTGTCCAATTTAATGGACTCTTAAAATAAAAGTCATGTTTCAGTTCGCAAATGTGCGAAAAGAGGAAAAGGATTCGTTCTTTTCACTTCTGAAGGTGACACAATAATCGTGTTGTTTTAAAATATCTGGCTTTATTGGGGGTTTTATGAAATGCACTTAACATGCCATAATTTCTCTGTAGATAGTACTTAAAATTTTGACATTTAATAACATAAAGCATCAGTCATCATGTAAAAATGTACAGTTAAAAGTGCTGATGGTGCTACTTCATTTCTAAAAAGCTGCATAAGCAGATTTTTTTTTCTCTAAAGTTTCCCTTGTATATTTTTTGCCAGAAATATGGTGGAGATCTCCTAATGTAAGATTTCAATCTCTAAGTTTCTTTATTCATGTAATCTTTCATACAGTCTTTTGCAAATTCTGCAGGACTGACTTACAGTGCAATCAAAACAGGAAGAGCATCACCTCAGACTGCTTGTTTGTAGACACATAAATGAGTCAACATTTACAGATGCTGTAGCTTGCAGTGCAGAAGCGCCTTTCCTGTTGGCAAATTTAGTGAAAAAATGAGAATAATGGCAGCACGTTATTTCTAAACCATTATTGTTTGGAAAGATAAATACTGCAGTAGATGCAGTAAGTGATCCTATATTACCACAACGTAGCAGTATGTTTGCCTGACAGAATATATTTTACTCTTGTGAAATTACGCTACTTTACCAGATTGATCCTTTTGTAACTAATCCTTGATGCCAAAAAATATATATAAATAGTGTCATAATAAAAAATATAGCAAACAATATATGAACAATAAGGGAACCATTTGATAGACAGACTGAGTAACCTGAAATAGATCAAGATTAAGATCAGTGTATCTTTAGCACAGGGTTGAGTTGGGTTCAATTTCACTGCTGAAAATATATATGTACATACTGTTTTAAATTAAAGCCTTCCCTTATGGTGGTGCCAAAAAGCACCATTGAGGGCTCTAAAATTTACTAACCTTTAAATTAAAGTTTTAAACTTTACTGGCAGCAACCTGAAAAGAACTAATCTGAAAGCAGTGCTAAGAATTCTTACATTTTCTCATTTTACTTTTTCTTTGTGCAGGAGAAGCATCTGCCCTGCGAGACTATGCAGCCAACACCATGAATGAGTTTTTGGGAATGTTTGGTTATGATGACCAGCAGGTAAGGGATGAGCTGACCAAGAAGATCAGCTTTGAGAAGCTCAAAGCCGCTACCTCAGACCCCTCATCCCTCAGCAGTGAGGAGGCCTCACGGCGCGCCCGCTTCTCCAAGTACGAAGAGTACATTCGCAAGCTAAAAGCCGGCGAGACCCTACCTTGGCCCATGCATGCTTCCCCTCCCAAACCAGACGACCTCAACTCAAAACTGGCCCAAGACAAGAGTGCTACCATGCTCCAGACCTCCGGGTGCTTGCCAGGGGCCGAGGCACAGATCTACCCCTCCAGCCTGGACCACAAACAGCCAGTAGCACCTCAGCTGGGTAATTCTCAGCCACCCAACCCCTCTCACATGCAGAACATGGCCTCCCGAGCCTCCAAGTATGACTTCTTTATTCAGAAGCTGAAGATGGGCGAGAGTTTACAGCAGCAGAACGGTAACGCATACAAGCGACCCTCTAAGTACGACCTGGAGAACGTCAAGTTCCTGCACCTCTTCAAGCCCGGTGAAGGCAACCCCGACATGGGCGGCGCCATCGCCTTTAAGACTGGCAAAGTGGGCCGTCCTTCGAAGTATGACATCAGAACAATTCAGAAGCTAATGCCAGGAAACCCAGAGGCATCGCTGATGCCCAACGTCCTCGCGACGGCGCCAGGCAACCCCGGAGCTCCTGGTGTCCCCGCTGCAGGAGCAGCTGGGGCCAGCATCGCCCCAGGGCTCACAATGGACCAGACAGGACACCTAAGTTTCAATGCCGCCGACTACCTGAAGTCCAGCTTTTCCAAGACAGACTCCATCACCACCGGCACTGTATCCTCCGTTAAGTAAGTCCACTCAAACACCGTCATGTGATACTCGAAAGTTCTTTACTTCTGCTAATGCTGCTGTCCTTTGTAGAGTTTAGTACCAGCAAGAATTGTGCAGAGTTTTTCAGCTGTTAGATGTGTCAAATTTGGTGCATATTGCATTTGTGCACATTGCAAGTGTTTTGCAAAACTAATCCAAAACAGTAGAATGTCTGTGTTCGTAAAAATGGGTGTGGCTGATAAGAGTAGATTTGAGTTTGACCAAAGAATTAATGAGAAAAAAATTAATTTTGCATGTTTCAGTTCAGTAGGTTTGAGCAAAAACCCATAGAATTACAAAGAGGAACATGGTGGCACTATCTGCACCTGAAAACTTCTTGGCCTATGGTAACCTTCTTGCTAAGTAATTGAGATCTGTTATCCAGTTAGCAACCAGAACTACAAAGAGACAAATGGTGCAAAAAACTTTCAAAAACCTCCTTTGCACCTTTAACAAAAGGTGTTGGCGCCTTGAGAACTTGGTGGGCAAAAGATGACAGCAAACTATCCAATTGCTTCTCCTCCTCTTTCTTATTAAAACCTGTGAAATATGCACATCTTGACCAAAAATACAGTTTGACATGCTGCATTAGTTATTTGCACCAAAGCAATACAGGCCTCTTTAAAAATCTGCTAGTAAATCACTTTACCCGTCATTGAAATTCCAATTTTAAGTTTACTGGTGGGTAGAAAAGATTCCGAGCTCACAGGTTTGTCTTCTGCACACTGATAGCCTCTCAGTGGAACCCCTTGGAGCTAATGTGAAGCTCACATACACTTAACTGCTACTGTGAGTCAGTTAGCCTAACGCAAAGGTAATTGCTACCTTCACAGCAGCCAACAGGAATGTAGTGTGAAATAGTGCATAGCGCCCAATAGATCCACGACATGATGAGTTGCGAAGGCGCATGAAGTGTTTACTCGCTGTAGCACTCCGTGGAGACTGATTTAGCACAGTCATCGCAAAGTGACTGACTTCTTTCGTTTGGCTAGGGTGTAACAACTCTCCCTTTAATTACTTTGGAGCCATGACTAACCTCCCAGCGAGTCACAGGGGCCGACTCAACACTGCCTGACGAGTGCACTTTAAAGGAAGCAAACGAGGGGTTTGGGGAGCTAACCTACAGTTGTGTGCACTACCAGTAGGAAACAGCTCCCAGAGTCTGTTTGATTGGTTTTGACCTTGTCTCTAGTTAGTCAAGACCTATCAAAGACACTGTTCAAGAGCCCTCAGGCACCTCTCCCTCAGGCTTTGGCCTTTGTCAGGTTGGGGCTTGGTGGAGCTGCAGTCTTGGCTAACTGACCCAGTCTGGTGCTTGTATACAGGGAGGAGATGGGGTGCTAGGGAGAATGTCTGGCAGCGCATCCTCCCCTCTGGGCCAGATTAACCTCAGGTCATCCCCCGTGTGGAGCTGCTCACATGGAGCTAAATGCCACTTGCAGAGAGGGAGCAAACAGGACTAATACTGTATTACGACTGTTATTCTGCAGGCAGTTGCCGCTGCCAGTTTCATGAAAAGCGACACAGGTGACAAAAAGCAACAACCCCCTTCCTGAGAAGGCCTCTGTAATGTGATAAATTTCTCTTGATTTCCTGTTGTGAAATGAATTTGTTTGAGCTGAAACCGGGTCGATTAGCTTGATCCATCTAAAGCTGCAGAGTTGTCTTACATCTTTGTTTGAACTGAGTCCAGACTGATCGGAGACAACTTGACATCAACATTAGAGCCGAGGCCCCAAGAGATTGTCAGAAAAGACCTTTTCAGAGCTTTTTCTCCACACCCCCATTATCCAGTTTTGCATATGAGCACTCACCAAAATACCCCCATAAAAGATTAATGTCCTTTTGCTCCTGCATTTTGCCTTTCATTGGTTGGGAGACCATGCATCAAAGTGTGCGGCTTCCATCCTTGATTCATACGGCACATGAAAACGCTGTTGTGCCACAGGAAAATGTATATTGATAGTCCAAAGTTTGGGAGCGGCTTGTAAGTAAATATTGTGTCAGTTTGTTTTTATTAACAACAGGCAGCCCAACCTCACCATTAATCCTGTCTCTTTTGTGTTTGCTGTTGCATTAGGAATGGTCTGCCACCAGATAAACCCCCCAGCGATGACATCAACCTCTACCAGAAATATATTGCCAGGTATGCAAATCCCTCAATGTGCTGCACCAATGAAAAAAAGTGCACTCAAAACGGAGACAAACCTTTTTTTTTTATACACTGATGGTGCATTTTATTTCTTGTTAGATCGTAGGATGGTTGGTGAATCTTCTGTGTGCAGTAAATTAATTAAGAAAAGCTTCCAATTTATGTGCAAATAGAAGGATGAAAGAGAAATGCTTGATGGTAGCTTACTGTAAATGGCTGAGTAAATGCTCACAGTGTGAATACCACTAAAACATTAAGAGCACCATAGATCTGTGCAACTTTGTGTTATTAGCTGTGACTCAGGCCGGATTCCTCTTGAGTTCTGCTGTTTTAGTGATCTAAAAAGTCAGTCATTCACACCAACCGAGACAAAAGCATCAGGGGGAGGCGAGGTATCTTATTTTTCAGTGGACACAGAACAATGTCCCCCCGTTCTGGATTCATCTTGAGCCGACACTAGAAAGGTGATTATCACTTGTTTGTTTATTCGGTTTAAAAAGAAAGAAAAACAGCATTTGAAAAGCCAAAGTGGCTTTGGCGTTAATGATTACTTCTCCAAGCCATAACATGAAGGGCACAAATCAAAGCCTTGGCACTGACAGACACACACACATACGCACACGTCGTCTTCTGCACACACATACAGACACACACACACGCACACACACACAAAACCCCTTCCTTGGACTGATTACATTTTGCAAGAAGATTTAATTAAGGAATTTTTAATGAGGCTTCTGCTGGCACTGCCAAGAACTGTTTTGATATTTGCGCTGCATAATGCATAAAATTTGTCTAAACATCTCGGCAGTTGATGCACGGGGAGGTTGCAGATAAGCCCAGATACAGTTTCAATTTCCGTGTTGGGGTTGAGAAAAAAAAGAGAAAGGAAAGAAGAGGAGGAGGAAAAAAATGGAAAAGGAGGGCTCATAAAAAGGGCAAATGTACCACCGAGAGGGGAGGTAGAAGTGGGGGGAGGGCCCTATTTAGAGCCAGGGCTAATGAGTGCACACTAATACTAAAAGCCAGCTTTGTAAATACATTTGTATCCAATCGTCGCAAAAAAAAAAGACCAAAAAAAAAAGTTGTTCATCTCTTCACCGCCTATAGTTTGATGTTTTAAAGAGCTTCCCTGCCAGTGTTTAGTTGCAGTTTTCACTCTTTAAATGCTTTCATGCACCCACCATTGCCTCGGCACTTTGATCTGTGTATCTCTATTGTAACTGGAGATGTGCTGCAATCTCTGTATCGTGGCGATATTAATATTTAATCTGCTGCTGAATAGCAGAGGCCCATTAGGCCCCCTGACGCGGCAAGTGGGAATTGTCCAGAGGCAAAGTGATACAGCTGGGCAATGAGCAGAGGGGTGGGCCATAGTCTCAGGGGGACGTTGGGGGAGTGGGGGGCTTTGTGTGTTAATCAGTGCGAATGTGCATGTCTATGTGTGTGCAGGAACAGTATAGAAAAACATTAATAGTTGGGACATATGTTGGTTTTATTGTTCGCATATGTACTTCGAATTCTGCTCCGACTTTCCAAAAGAGCCATCAGACCTTTTTCTAAAGCTCCACCTCCGTCACTATTTTCCAGACTTACTCACGCCGCCAACTTAAAAACAGTAGTGGATATGCTGTTCAATTAACTTAATGAACTCAGCAAAGTGATCTGTAAATGCAGCTCTGGGATAATCCGAACAAGGAGAGGAAAAAAACAGAAAGAGAGATGGAAAAAATATTACTTAGCCCCCTTTTCCCTCTCTCCTCTGCACTAGCAGATGGAGTTCTTGGCAGCAGCAGTGCAAATGTTTATTTGTGTGTTTTCACTGGTAATTGGAGGATTTTAACAGTCATCATCGTCAGGCTTATAATCACCACCATAAAAGTGGCTGTACTGTAGCAAGTAGCCGCCTTTTTATTTTTTTAAACCAGCACCAGACTAATACCTGGTTCCTAATTTCGACAGTTCCTGCATCGAAGGATAACTGACCCTTTACCCCTCAGAGCAAACCTGTGGTTAACCTGACAGAACTGTGCATTGATTTGACTTTCACAGCAATGAGAAATAAAGTAGTCGCGGGGTTCCCAATGATTTAGCGGCTGTGTGTGTATGTGTGTGATGGGAAAGAGGTTTCAGTGTAATAAGTGTCTCTTACGGCTGCTTTGGAAATAAATGGAGATAATTTGGCTGAAATTGGTGTGACAGACTGGTAAATTGTCACAACAGAGTGGAAAGCAGAAGTCGGTTTGAAGGTGCGAGTTGTGGGAGGTGAGAGCAGTATAACGCCTTTGAAAACTCATTCATCTGTTCTATTTTGCTCTGTTTCTGCTATTTTAACTAATTCCTCTCGCTAATCCGTCTTGATTTGCTGTTGATCATATTTGAATCGCACTGACATCTTTCAGAGCTGCTTCATTATTCCCCTTTTTCATCCCAGTGATTGTTCTCTGCTCTGATGTGTTTCCAGCCTCTGAAGCAGCTAAATTCGCTGTCGCTGTTAAAACTGTAACTTTTTTTTGGCAGGTTTTCTGGAAGTCAACACTGTGGACACGTGCACTGTGCCTACCAGTACAGAGAGCACTATCATTGCATGGACCCTGAGTGTAACTACCAGGTGAGCGTGAGTACTTTATCACTTTTTTGAGCAAATACACATTGACATTTCTCCAGTTGACGGTTCACAGCTCAGAAAATAAGTACATTTTAACCTCGCTGGCTGGTGAGCACTTAAACTGCATTGTTTAACATAAGGTGGAGTGATTTAAAGTTCTTTTTTTCAGGAGACAATAAAAAGGATGTGGTGATCCCAGGATAGACAAATAAAATAACGTGTCATCCTTTCACTGGTGGTCACACCCAGCTAAAGTTAGCACAGATGATAAAATCTGTTGGTTTACCGAACAGGCTGTGGGTATTTACATTTGTTCGGTTTCCAAGCGTCTTAGGGCACAGTTGGTCTTTGACAGTTGGCCTTTCATTACAAAGGTTAATTGTAAGTATGCTTGAAATATAGCTCTTTTTTTTATCTATTTGTTCTTTTTTTTCTAAAGACACTGCCACTGTAAGGGGCCTGCCTTTAATCCACTCTCACGTTATTAATCTTGCCTTGGTCCCAGGAGACGTCATGTATGGCACAGGAAGGAGAAGAAAAAAAAAACACAAAGCAGATCACAATGCAGGCCCTGTGTTTGCTGTGGCATATGGCTAGGGAGAGTTAGACAAACATGGGTAGATTTGTCAGAGATGTAGAATAAAATCCAGCTAGAGCGAGCTGTGTGTGTTTTTTTCCTTCGCTTTTCTTAACAATTCTCTGAATTAAGCCATCTCCAGCTGTAATCTCCTGTCTGCTCCTGATCAGGAGAGATTACTGCTTGATAAATATTGTTTATGAGGTGAAAAGCATTACAGATCTAAGCTTTCATTTTCTGCATGAGTCCCGCTTCACAGTTTGATGAGACACATTCTTGGAGGAATACAAAGGAAAATCATTTCATGTCATTATTTAGAGCGTTAGTTCAGGTTATCATGGCAATTTCCACGGTCAGGTCCACATTTCTCTGTTGCTTTCGCGTTGCGTGGAAACACAGATATGCTTTGGAAGCCAGCTCTCGGGATGTCAATACACTGAAAAAAACAGGCAGGCAGTGATGAGCAGCCCCTTTCAAAGCGATAACTCATGAAATGTTACATGACACACACTCCTGGAATATTATCCCACTGCCAGCCTCCGGGCGATTGGCTGAGTCTTAACATTCTCCTTTCATGGGCTTGTACATGAGGGAGAGTGTGCATCTTGCCACACTAGTGGGAATCCTAAAATAAATGTAGCAAGTGGCTCCCAACCTTCATCACCACTCAACTGAAAATGAGATCTTTTTCCCAGTCAGCTCTCTCCATGGCCTATTTTGGACGGCTTGATGGATCGAATGTACCATGACCGCAGTTCAACTTATCTTCCGGTCGTCATCAACTATTACCAGAAAGCTCAAAGCGCAGAGATCTGTGTTTTTCAGGATTAAAAAAAAGAGACAAATCTGAAGCATGCATCAATTAGATTAAAAATCCTAATGAAGTGTGTGCTCCTACAGGAGTCTAACATCTCAGAAATATACAGTGGGAAACATTCCAAGAGCAGGGGAATGAACAGCTGTGTGAGATCTTAGCTTTTTACTTGTGCGCAAGTGGAACACATGACACAAAGCAATTACCCTACTTTGTACAGCAATTAGTTGCTTTTTAGAATAGTTCTTTCTGATGTTTTTCCCTCAACTGGAGATAAATATGGATTGAAGACAGAACTGTCTCATTGATTTAAGCTTCTCCTGTTACAGTTTCTGTAACATCAGCTTAAACCCAATTACAGCAGATTTGGTTGCTGCAGGTCTCTGTGGAGTGACTTTTCTGTTTCCCCTTCCTGACTCCTGGGTGTGGGAGGGATTTTTTTTATTTATTTAGCTTGTAATTTTAGAAGGCGGGTCTCTTAGCATATTCACTCATCATTACAGGCGAAACCTGCACCAAAAGCGAGTGTTAATGCTTTAATTAAAAACGGAATCATATCTCGGCGAATTGAAAGGGAAACTGCTTTTTGGTTGACTTGTTTGTTTGTTTGTTTCTGTTGTCTTCTGTTTTCCCCTGTGCATGTCTGAGAAACCATCTGCATGGAACATAATTTTTTCCAGAGCAAAAAAACATCAGAACTGTGATCTTGCATGTCAATTGATTCATCTTAATTCAAAAAATATATTTTGCTGGAAGGGAAAAAAATCGAGACAAGGGGTGTATAGGGAACATACTTCGTGTTCCATGTGGAAGCTTCTTCTCCTGCAGCTCCCTGAGTCCCAGAGCCTCTGGTGCTGCATTTGGATACGACACAACTTCGAGATATGCAAAGTAAATCAATAACTACAGAACGAGTCATCTTTAAAGACATACTGGGGCTCTCCATTGCAGTGTGTGCATCCCTCCCCAACTGCCAACTGGCTCCTGCATGTTGCAGCTGCTGCTTCTACAGAGATAAAGTGACTTGTTGCTGATTCTGTGACTGGTTTAAATAAACACCAACCTGTTGCCGTACATTTTCCCCCTCCCCTTTTTGCAGAGGTTTACCAGTAAGCAGGATGTAATCAGGCACTACAACATGCACAAGAAGAGGGACAACTCCCTGCAGCATGGCTTCATGCGGTTCAGCCCTCTGGACGACTGCAGCGTCTACTACCATGGCTGCCACCTCAATGGAAAAAGCACCCATTACCACTGCATGCAGGTACACTACGCAGACGCACAGTTCCTCCCACACACAGACCCACAATAAACCCACTAACCTGTACAGTAGAAGTGCATGCAGGCACATGCACACACACATGGAAACATTTGTGCGTAAACAACTTTTTATCTGCAGGGACATTTTGCTAAAAACAGGATAAGACAGGTAAAAAAGCTGTTCCATTGCAGCACAATATAAATTATACCTGATTCTGGCAAATCAGGTCACTCACAAGACAAACAAAACTTCAGGATGTTCTCACAGTTTACCCTACATTTGTGAAAGGGAATCAGCTCGACACTTTTTCCATTTAAACCAAAGTGTCTTTAAAGAGCAGTTTGGCACAAAGTAAATGAACAAAAGGAAACTGAAAAAGGGCGAACACATGTGAGGCTGCTCGTGCTTCTCCCCACCTCTCCACTCTCTCGCTCCTTAATTGGCATGGATAAAATTCAGTTAGGTGTTTATATAAACTACACATTTTTCATCTTTTAGTACCAAGCAGCCAGTTGAAGATTATTCCCCCTTCTGGATTTGTTTAATTTTTTTTACATCTGCTTATTTTCAACGTGTCATTGTGCCGAGAGCTTTCTCGCCGGCAGGGCAGCGGCGCAGTGGAGGATGGCTTGAGATATATTCTCTTTTAAACCCCTCTAACAGCGTAATTGTTATTAGGACATTTCAGCCCTTGTTTTAACAGTCCCTGAGAACCTGCAGATGTTGGCATCGGCTCTCTTGATTTAGGGGGATAAAAAACAGAGTGGCATTTTTTTCATTGTTTGACTCAATATGGAGAAGTTGCCCGGTTTGCACGGGTGAAAAGTGCCACGGATGATATACAATTGCTGCTTTTAGTTCAAACATTACCTGTTTTTTTCCCCCTTCTGTGTACAACATTTTAAACTAAAGACTAAAGACAGTCATCTTACTCCGGTCTGTTTTCCTCTGCCCCCTCCACCTCTGAAAATTTGTTCTCATAGTTACAGTAAGTTTGTGATGACTCCACCGTCACACTTCAAATATGAATTTCATTTTCTTAAAGGCTGCTTTGCCAGGAAAGCACTGTAGTTTCTGCAGCTTTCTGTGACCACTGAATCTTTCAGTCACTTTTTTTTCTATTTTATTTTTCCAATTGTCACACTGACAAGATTGTTTCCAGTTCCTGGGTTTGACATGAAACCTGTAGTGCTCTGCAGTGCATTACCACAAATAAATTGTGAATGCAAGAAAACAACATTCTTCTACCCATTTCTAGGCCACTAGCATTTTCTCAACCACAGTAGGCGTCCGTTCTCTATAGCTAGTACAGTATATCAGATCTCTTTGAAGCACCGCTTTTTTCAAGCTACGTCTGCAACCTGAAACTCACATACATGCTGTGGACCCAGATCTTACTTTCTGTTGCCACGTTTCGTCTCTGCTCTGCAGGTGGGATGCAGTAAGGTGTACACCAGCACCTCAGATGTCATGACCCATGAGAACTTCCATAAAAAGAACGCTCAGCTGATCAACGATGGCTTCCAGAGATTTCGTGCCACTGAGGACTGTGGCACAGTCGGGTGTCAGTTTTATGGACAGAAGACTACACACTTCCACTGCAGGTGAATAGAACTAATGTTGTGGAAATTTCTCCACAGAATGGTTTTACATCGATAAAACCTACTTTAAGCATAGTTTTTATTTTGTTATTATCATAATGTGGTCTGACTTAGCTGCCATAATTGAACTTTACACAAAAACAAAAGCTAAGGAATCTGCATCAGAAAAAGGAATATAAGCACATGATTTATTTAAAAGTGAGTGAATGACAGGCAGCACACAATCTAGTATCACCAGTGTGAGTGTGAAGAGTAAATTAGACAGATTATCCCTCTGGCAAAGGTTGCTCTTGGTGATGTGTCAATGAACCCCCTCAGTTATAATTCCTCCATTGTGAAGTGTTTGGATCACGAAGACCCTCTTTCTACTGAGGTACTGAGGAGACTTTGTAACAGAGAATCATCCCTAATCATATTTTTTCTTGGTTTTTCCCATCGCTTTTCAGGCGCCCAGGCTGCACATTCACTTTCAAGAACAAGTGTGACATTGAGAAGCACAAGAGCTACCACATCAAGGATGATGCCTACGCCAAAGATGGCTTCAAGAAGTTCTACAAGTATGAGGAATGCAAGTACGAGGGCTGCGTGTACAGCAAGGCCACCAACCACTTCCACTGTATCCGTTCAGGCTGCGGCTTCACCTTTACCTCCACCAGCCAGATGACCTCCCACAAGCGCAAGCACGAGCGCCGGCACATCCGCTCCTCCGGCGTCATGGGCCTCTCCACCTCCTTTCTGGCACCGAAGGACGAGCAGGAGGAGTCGAGCAACGATGACCTGATGGACTTCTCGGCGATCAGCAGCAAGAACTCCAGCCTGAGTGCCTCGCCTACGACCCAGCAGTCCACCACTGTATCCCACCTGTTGGCCACGCCCACCACCGCCGTCTCCTCCTCCTCTTCCACATCAGGCCACAC